>DWNE01001420.1:0-22151 GCA_018249875.1 Cecropterus toxeus | reverse complement strand
ATACTACTTACACATTTTAGATTCCTCGTGAATCGTGACGCATATTTATCTTATGTAATATTTTTCTCTATAAAGTTTAAAGTTAAAAATACAATTTGATTTTATCAATGTCCCTGAACGTTAAGATATATATATATATATATTCAAGATAAAAATAACAAATGAGAAAATACCTACAGTTTATATGTAACAAATGTCTAAAATCATTGAAAATAATATTTTATTTAAAATTTTACCGTACAATTTTAATATTCTTGGCTGTGCATTGGAATAACTCGAAACTTTGATTTTTTACTGTTGAACCTAAATAGTGCAACAAGACTCCTCAGTAGATCGTTATTGTCGGTCCAGAAGGTCTATAAACTTAGATTATATTTTTTATCTGTATTAAAATCTCCCTACCGTATCTCTATCGGGTAAAAAAGAATTTACTTCTCGGTTACTGGGTGTTCTACGATGGCACAAAGCGCCATTATAGCTCGTGGAGAGCGTTGAAAAAGTTAAATGGAAACATTTACAGTGTAAGTACGGAGTCGCGGCCTTTAAATATTTTTGCTTAACCAGTACCGAGTTGTAAAAAAGGAATTTATTAAATGCATATAAATGCTAAATATGCCTGCAGTGGAGCCAGTGGAAATGTAGTTTTTTAACATGGGAATAAATTCGCGGTAGTTTTTAAAAATGTCACTTATGCATTTGTCAGTGTATTATCAGTAATGCAATCTCATGCACATAATTTAAAGTAAATCTTCTTGTTAAATTAAAAATATTAACGGGTCTATGTCAATCATTTTTCTGTAAAAGGACATTATTTTATCCAATTCCGTTAGTATCAGTTCAATGATAAAATTGTTTGCAATGATACCAATAAGATTCTTATTTACATATTTGTACAACAAAAATATTTAAATACATATATTTCGTTGATTTACTTAGGAAATAAGTAGTCTATTTAATGTCTTTCATAGTTATACGTGTTTCTTATTGCAAGGAAAATTATAAGTGTAATTATTTATTTATTACAATTAAATTTAATCATTTAATAGTCACCGTTTACTTTTTGTCACCCTTTAATTTTTTTTTGCGTGTCTATTATTATGTATCAACATTATAATATCCATATATATGTATGTATGAATTATTATTAATTTCAAATGAACATTGACTTGAGAAAAATATAAAGTAGGTACAACAATTTTATCTTTATGAAAGTCGTAAGAGCTATTGTTTTATTGTAAGAATCTCGCGTTGTGGCAACGTTGCCGGGCTCATGGCGGCCGCGCCTTAAGACAATAGAGACTATAGCCAGTAGGGATGGGGGTATATCTCGAAAAATATTCATTTGCAAATCGAAGTCTGGACAATAGCTCTATTGAAATGTCCAAAACTGGAAGATTGATTTCTAAAAACAATCTTCGATTTAGTGAATTTATATTTTGAATATATATTGAAAAAGCAAATCGACACTCGCATAGAATTGTAATGTGAATGGTTGATAAAAAATGATCAATGAAATCAACGAAGGTTGTCCGTGATGACAATAAAAAATCGAATGTCCTTTTTCTGTTCTTTGAGATAGGTTTGCTATATCGATTAATTGATTAATATTGATATTTACGGATGAAAACATCGATGTCAAGTCGCCATCCCTAATAACCAGTGACACGGTCATCGTATTAGGTGTGCACAGTGCGGCCCCGGCGTGGCATCTGCTCAAACACGCGAACGTTGAACCCTCGTGAAAACCATGTCTGATGAAAACTGGTCCCGCCATCACCTCGTTTGTACAGTAATTAAGCACATCGGGCGATTTTTGTGTGATATACTATATCGCGAACTAAAGCGGTGACTTAGAACTCAATTCGAAAGTTTTTTACGTGCCTTGAACAATGCAAAACAATCAAAGGAAAGAAATGAGAAAGAGAAAGATAAGAATGAAAGCTATGTTGATTAAATTAGTAGTTTCGCAAGTAATTTCCAAAAAAGTAACGTTCATGTGCGAATAATGTTTTCACTATAATTATATACGTAGTATGCATTCTTTATGTGCAGTTGAAAATGAAGAGGGCATACATTAAATTACTTTCTACAACTCGGTTTTTTAAGAAACTTAATTCAAGATTTATCTTACTTGTTTTATGATGAAAATTCAAAACATTATTTAAAATTTAAAATAAGTGTTTGTCATTTTCAAAAAATAAATAAAAAATCCCTACGTTTTCAATCGTAGAAGTCGATAATAAAAATTAAACATTGAAAAAGCACACACACACACACAGTCATCAACTTTAAATGAATCCTCCCTGGATTAATGTAATGTTAATGGCTTTGTGTCTAGGTATGTCTATATATCGATATGTTACTAGTAACATGGTTGAAAACTTTAAAACAAAATACCCGACTGCTTAACACGATTTTTTTGTTTAATGATATATATTAAATTTTAAGGATTGTATAACTTTTTGACAACAATGTCAATAGTCGAGACATTCAATGGGACTTAACATTTTGATCGGAAATAATTACAGAAATTAATATTGAAGGAACATCCAGATAATGGTGCAGTGCAAACTCAACGAAAAATTAATCAAATATTCAGACGAATGTTTTATTGTATTATAAAAATTAATGATGACTTGTCTCAACTCGGCAAAACTTGGTTCCTTTATACATTTAAATCATTGGTGGGATAATAAACTTACTGTGCTACATCTTCACGACAAAAAATCTGTCTAAAAACAAACAGTTAAAAGTGGCTAATTTTGCGAAGACCTTGAATTACCTACATTATTCGTCTTACCGTTCTGAAAAAGATTATATCGTTTGAGTCATTTGGAACACGGATGTGTTTGATTATTTATTTAAGCATTTATCTACTAGCTATGTATTACTAATTGTTAATGTTAACGTTTTCGTTAGGGCGTTTAACTTATGTATTGCTAGCTCATTTCCGCGGCTCCTCCCGTTTCGTTCCCATTTAGCACGGTATCACATATGTATAATAGTCTAGTTCATAAACTATCTGTGTGACAAATTTCAGCGAAGTTCGACTAATAGTTTTTGCGCAAAAGAGATACAAGCATACATACATCCTTACAAACTTTCGCCTTTATAGTGTTAGTAATAGTGAAATTCATTCATGTCATTAATACACATATGTAGAGGCAAACATAGAATAGTTCTTGATTTTCTTTAGATAACCTCTAAAGCTTAGAGGTGTCGATAAAAAAAATGAAAAATGTATCATTATAGTCTAATTCGATCACACGGCGAATAATGATAGTTAAAGCTAAATATCTATAAGTTCAATTGTAAATATATGCATATATAAGCTAAGTTATCGTATGATATATTAGTTAAGCATTTTTTATTCACGTAAATAATTACAAGCTACCGCGTTATGTCAGAGGGGTGTTTCTTTTATATTTATTTAGAATCTCGGCAGCCTTTTATAAGGTTCCAAGAATGATTCCTACAAAATCTAAAACGGTGTTACTGTAATTAATTCATTATACCTAATTGGTATTCGATTTTTTTCGAAAGATAATTACTTGGTGATGCAGCGACGGCGTTGTATTAAGCCTCGGAATCGGTCTCAAGTTCCGAATTCCAGCTGGAAGTAACCATTAGGGATGAAGGCATAGAATAAGCGTAATATACTTTATCATTAAACGTGTTTAAGGATATAGGTTTAAAGTATGGAACTACAATTCAGTGAGCAAGAAAGCGGACACTACTGGATACATCGTGACATGAACAGCTCGTAGACTCCGCTTTTTGAACTATCGAGAGGTCATAAGGCAGAAGGAACAAAGGATATAAGCAAGCATTTACATAAATCTTCTTTACGTAGTATGGAACTAAGTAGCTTTCCGTTGTATGTCCGTTTATACGGTTTTTATCGATATATAGAAAAACAAGGACCATATTATTATACTGAGGTCCCATGATGCGACGATGTTTAGATGAATATATTAAAAACGATGTGAAATTTTGTGGGTAAATACGTATAAATTATTTTTTCTTTTGAAATGATTTTTAGAAATTGGGGTGTTTTAAACTATTTTTTAATTATATTATAATATTTAATATGTGCATCTAGTCATTTACCATAAAATATTACTATTATACGTAAATACGTGTTTAATAATCGTTATAGTACTTATTGTCGGGTGGCAGACAATACGTTTAGGCATTAAGTTCGCCCTTGTAGCCTTCCGTCTGAGGTGATAACAATAAGGATAAATAGATAAATAACTGCGTTTGTTATCAACCACGTTACACGTTTGCTTGCCATTGCAAATTTAGATAAAAGTTTAAAAACAAGTTTGTGGTTCTATAACCTTTTTCTTTCTCACATTTCTATTTAGTCATTTTCAAATTGTACAATTCTTTAATGAGACGGAATTTATACAATATGGATAACGGATTTTTTGTATGAATCCAAAAGGTAATTTAGTATCCAAAGATATTTTTTATTACCCAACGTTATAAATACATCGTTGTAAAGTTTTTTGCCAATAGCAGATTAATATATTAAGAAACTTACTATGAATACATGTTTTGACTTTATCGGTTGGATCACGACCGTGCACTCATATTATTCACTCATTAAAACCCTTTGTCACTAAGTAGGTAATGGACAAGCGACAGGCTCACGAAATAGCGGTCGAGGTCCTTCACCCACTCGCGTAGGTGAGTTAACGTTACTGAACAGTACTCTATAATGTGTACCGGCCTAGGTGTGCCTTGTGCCATTGTGGTGACATCGTATTCCATCTCATATCTTCACATTATTAACAATTTGTAAAACTATAGTCAAAACTGTATTATGTTATCATTTATAAGATTGGAACGAACGAGCGAGCAATTTATTTGGTAAGCAAATACTGCCTTCCCTGGTCATTTTTAATTAACTGTAAAACAGAGGGGTATATAACCTGTAGCCGAACCCAGGTATTTTATAATTCCTAAGATCGCTGATATGTAAGTCTGCCAGGATCAAAATCTAAACGCAAAACCTAGAAATATGTGTGGCAGTTACATCGTTCCGAACCATACGGCGAACTGTGCAGGTTTTGCACTTCCTAATTTATTTCTAAGTAAATAATAGCAACGAAAAACTGACGCATCATAATCATGTTATTCCCAAACATCTAGAAATACGTTATGTCAATATAAACGAATCTAAATCAAATAAGGAAACCGGATCCTGTAAAACATTGTCTTGCACATGATATCATATTGATCATCTTTACTATTTATAATGGGAAATAAATAAATAAAATAATCGGACACTAAAAATATTGTAAAGCAAAAATCGTAAGCGATTAAATGTATTTCTATATTAGGTGCTGCCCCATTTGCTACTTAACTAATTGAACTCTGATGTCATCAATCTTACTTACTTGTTTTAATAAGCGGCTTTAGTTTAATACCATCTGCCTATCTTGCTTTACAGGGGCATTAAATCAATTTATGTTTCTTTAACCGACTTAAAAAGGAGTTTATCGATTTGAGTCGTATGTATGTAATATTATTAGAAACCATTTTCAGATATATATTTGAGCTTCCAAACAAATATGCAAAATTTTATCCGTGCATGTTATGCATTTCTTTGAAACTATTGGTTAAATTGTAATCATCTTTTTTATGCCTAACATTTGCTTTAACTTACAGAGCAATGCAAGATTCAATAAAATTAGTTCAGTGGTTTTTAGGGACTAATGCGCGCAAATGTACGAAAGTAGTAATTTATTAATCAGATATATTTTTAAGTGTTTTCAATGTAATATTAATGCCTTGACATGGTTGGTAACAATTGTTTCCTGGAATTATTGTTACGAGAAAATATCGAATGAATAAGACAAGGCCATAAAGTTATTTCCAATGAATTTCCTCTTCTAAGATGCGACTAGCAAAGCAGAATTCTTGCAATATATTTGTATACATTTGTGTCATCAGACAAGGTAATAAGATGAAATAATAATGATTATACTGTGTATTAACTATAATTCCGTATTTGTATACGTCATTATTGGCGCCATTAGTATGAGTAAAAGAAAACTTTTTAAGTATGAATATACATTTTAAGTTAAGCTTAAATTATCGGTAAAATGCTCTGATTGTGAGTCAGTACAGTGGTAGAATCTAAAGATGTATATTAAATTTGTTGCTATCTGAAAATGTTTACACTGTGTTTAAAGTATGAGGCTTTTTTCTTTGTATCTGCACGTACACTGTACCATACTAATCATTTCTTTGAAACATATCTAATCATAGAAACCTGAAGCATCTGCAAGCAACGAGACAGTAGGTAGATTAATGACTGGTGATGATGTGACGAGTGATGTCATATTTCTAACCTATTGACTACTCGTAAGGCAAGTCGTGATTAACATATTTTATATTTATTTATTCTTTATTATTTATTAACTTACCTTCTGAAAAGCCTTGGTTGATAATTATTTATATTTCTAGGCAAAGCTAGCTCACCTGAAGTTAATAAGTAGAAACGTGACATGTAGAGTTTTTGTTTTCCTGCATTTTATTGTTCATACGAGTGACTTTGTTGTTTTGTTCTGTGTAATTATAGGGTTGAAACTTTTAATCAAAACAAATAATACAATATTTGAAAAAATCTATGCAGGTGATTTTTTTGCTAAATATTTCTTAACCTTTTCTGTAGAGTTTGATTATTGACATGCAAAAAGTTGAAGCGTTTATATTTTGTTAAGGATTACTTTGAATATAAATATACAGTCACCAAAATTCAGCCAAATTCTAGCAAAAAATACAGACAATGTTCTGACTTTCATATTATTTCTGAGGATTTCATAAATTTTAGCTATGAAGTTCCTAAAAAGTGAAGATGAATCCTGTAATGCAGCGGCCAGTGCAGTGACCGATATCATAAGAACTTGACGGATGTACATCTTGATTATTATTCTTGTTTATCCAATGGAACAATGTCGAGGCTGTCCGGTCACTGTTTGCGTGCCGCATGACAATATTATCCCCCACACTCTAACGTCAAACTGCACAGCCATGATGTAATGAATGTAAAGAACGACCACAAGTTATACCACTTGCAATATCCTGGTAATTTGCTGATGTATGTAATAAATTTAATTATAATAAGGATGACTTAACCATCTCATACTCGCTTCGAAGTTTTTTCTTTATTTTCTTCAAGGTCTCTGATGTCATAATTTAAAACAGTAGGTGGTTAAGCTTTGCCGGCAATTAAAGTAGTTTATTTAATCGAATACGGTTAGCTGCATTCATAATAATGCAGTATAATGTCGATGAATATTAAGAGAACATAATTGTTTTTAATATTGCTTAATTAACATTTTTTCAGTATAGCGAGCCGATGTAATAGGGAGAGCGTGTCGCGTGAGAACCATCTCGTCGGCATCTCGATTGCCTCCGCGTTGATTGCCACAGAGCTACTTTACACTAATTACGAGTACGCCTTTGCTACGAGATCTATGCGGCATTGTCCGGTCGCGGCGTCTCTGCTGTGATTTCAAACTTACAATTTTCGATTACCCGAAATTATACCCACGTATAATCTGTCCGTTTTCTTATAATGAGCGTGTAAGAGGCGATATTGGAAACGAAACATTTACAGCTTGTAAATGTTTCGTTACATTGATGACTTTGATTGTTCTCAATTGTCATGTGAGGTCATAATGTTTATAGTTTTATCAATTACGTTGTTAGCTAAATCGATCGGAGCCATTAGACAGTGATATTTGTGATAGTCAGGTAATAACGTTCATAAAAACCATAACTGATGAACAAAGAAGACAAGTATGCGATTCGAGGAAGCTAAGCGTGTAGAAACAAACATTATCTATTAAATATTCACGGATTCATGCGGGCTGTCGTATATGACCTTTGTCTAGTTTTCGCGGTGTCATCTTGTGGGTCGACCGACTTGTGTGACAACCTTGAATTTGCTTGCGAGTTTCGTTGATTTTACGTTCAAATATTGCTTGTGCGCTGTTGTGTTAATAAAGCAATGTTTGGTTTGAATTAGATTGAAATAGACGATTATTCATAGGTATTTTTATATAATAAGGCATATTGCCTACCATCGTTACTGAATGGAAAAAATCATGTACTTGAACATGTTTTTTTAAATAACATGTATTAAAGCAGTCTTATAAATACTTCTTCTTCTCCGTAAACTGCGAATAGTCACAAGTACAGTAGTTTACACAATAGAAAAATTATGGATCATAAACTTCTTTATTAAGTAACTACAGTCTTTTTTTTGGAATAAGAAGTTAACATTTGTGATGATATAAATGTAATTTCTTTTTAAATTAAGCTATATAATTGACAATAAAAGACAATTTACTTTTGAAACTGTTAATTCAACAAAAATAATACATGAAATTCCTCACCCAATTCAAAGAATAGTAAAATCAGAATAAAATCGAAAATATGGCAATCAAGGAAAACGGACTATCTACAAGATACGTTTATATAATGAGTAAAGATTCAGAAATGTCATTTTAATCTGTCGACTGGTCATGCCCATGTTAGTTAGCGGATCGTCCAAAGACATTGCGCAAGCGGCAGTTTCGACAGCTACGGATATAGCACGGGGCCGTTCTTTCGAGCTCCACACCTACACTGTTTTAACAACTTGCATAGGTACGCCACGCTAAATAGCCAAGCAAACAATATGTCCAACGGTATAATCGACACCTCACATTAATTGACAGATGTATTTTTACATTTTTACACAACAAATGTCAGTGCTCGATAGATAGCGTTGTTAGCATTTAAAATAAATCAAGAAGTAGATGAACTAAATGGCAACATTGTCAATTCAAATTCTGTAAAGAAATGTGAAAAAGACAGTTTTTATAATTAAAAATATAAGAAACCTGGAAAACGAAGAAAAGTTTCCAGTATTTTGGAAACCTACCCTAGGCACAGTAAATACCGGGAAGGATTGCGGTAGATGTGGTCGCATACTGTCGTAAAGACCAGATGATGCAGTGGCCCAGCCGCTGGGTGGGCCACTGCATCACCGCCGCTGGGTGGGCCACCCGGGTTGAGCCCGATGGGGCAATGCGCTCAGAGGTCTCCGATTGGGTTCCCTTGGAGTTCTGTTCGCAGCGCCGAGGACGGCCACCAGGGGGGTTTTAGTGCGGTAGAAATCCCACTTAACCCTTACGTCGTTCCCACGGCCATTTTCCCCTCGAGAACAAAAAAAAAAACATAAGGCACAGTAAATAAGATGAAACTTTTTATATAAGAAAGAGTTTCTTTCTTCGTATAAGTTATTATATTTGTATATAATTATAATTTGTTTTTTGTTTCTTGTTTTCAAATTAATAAATCACTTCTAATCCTCACTTGGGATGAAGTATCATTGTTTTACAATATATAAAATTAAGCCCATTATTGGCGTTTTTTTCTGGTGATGCGAGTTCATCGGCCAAGGTCTGAGGTGTTCAATAAGCAGAGATGATTGTTCATACTAAATTAGGGCAAAAAATACACAGGATGTATTGCTATCTATTGTAGATCAAATTGATGATGCCATTAATGAGATTTGCATATTTGAAAGACAACTTAAGGAACATTGCAATAATAGTGAGCGGATGCACTAATGAATTGGTATTTTTTGTGTATTTTGATTTTGAAACTTACCTGTTATATTACATTTATGAAGCTTTATCATAGAACGTTATTTAAAATAATATTTCCTGCACAATAATCAATCACTGCCAAAAAGATTCAACCAAATACCAAATAAAAAAACCAACATTTACAATCTTGTACAATAAATCTCTGACTTCAGTTTCTAATAAACAATAAACGGTTTCCATTTTAGTGCTATCCAAAATGCTCAATTTATTGTCCCTGAAAATGTCGTGAGATTATTTCATAAAATAGATAGATTTGTATGTTTTAGATACCTACATTGATCTATCATCAAATAATAACATTAAACATACAACATGTAACTGGTAATTACCTATCGGTATTATAAGTACGAATTTATATGTTAAAATATTTTAAATAATTAATATATTGTAGTAATAATTTTAAATACGTAATATTTTATAAGAAATCTTTACTAAGTCGGCGTGAAATTGATATAGCATTTGTTTAAAACGTCTTTACTATTGAATCACGGCTTGTGTCATCAGTCGAGGCCTTCGCTGTGATGTCATCTTTTTGTTAGCCTCATATTTATATTTTATAATTAGTTTTTTCTTACCTATTAGGTGGCACGTCTAATGAATCAACTACTTTTAATAGTCAGGTTTCGTTTTTAATATAGATTTATTGTACAGGTATACAGGTATTATATAAAACATTTTTATTTTTGTTTTATAGATTAATTAAAATTAATACAGGAAATGCTATAGAGCATAGGTGAATTGTTTTTTGTTTTTTTTTATGACTTTATACAATTAAAAATTAAAATGATCTCTATTAAATTTTAATTATCAAAATTTTTGAATAACATTATGACGTTTACGTTGTAGGGCAAATGACGCCCTGAATAACAGGTTGTTTCAGAATAAAAGTTAAAACGGACTTTAGGAATCCCGACATAAAGGTTACCTGCAGGCTAAATAGCACTGAATGTAGCCGAGTAGACACTGAAATTAAAGAGCAGGAATTCTACTTTGTTCCACACAATGCGACCCTCTTCAATGCCGGCATCTCCTGACAGAGAAATTAAATTGAATAAGATATGGAGCTGCTTATGCACATACGTTGAAACAACTATTTAACATTCTTGTATATCACGAGAATCAAGAATTCAACATTTAACCCGACTACGTCAGAAGAAAGGGACTGTTTTATGTATGTATGTTTGTTTGTATGTATGTATATTTTTTTGGCAGGCGCTACAGCCCAAACGGCTTGATGGATCGTGACTTATGACATATCATTACAATCGTTTCAATGTGAAAAGTGACATAGGCTATATTATGATGTTTTTTTTTTTAATAGCGCGTGCAAATATTCAAATTATTACGACAAATTAAATGAAAGCCAATAAATATACCATTCTGATAATATACATATATACTATAATACATTTACTTTAAAATTTTGAGAAAAAATCATATGAAGCGTTATATTAATTATATCATTGTTAACAAAAAAAAACACTTTAAGCGGTCGGATTTTTTGTTTGAATGTTTTTATAAATGTTACTAGTTTTATATTACAGAAAGCGAACGTACATGCGCTCCTGATGTTACATGGCAATTACCACTCATAGACATCCTTAATCAACCCCAGTTAGTATTAGAAAACTATTGCACTCAGGTTTGCCACAGATGCATTGCTAACCGAAGGGACTATATTGCAACGCCTCGAATGTCTGTATGCCTTTTTTCTTTTTCCAGCCTTTAAACCAGGACATATCAGCGGACAAAACTACTGTCATAAGTGTGGCGATGGAGCTTCTAGACTTGTTCTTCAAGCACAAACTTAAGTTTTTTTTATTAATACAACAAAATTAATTATTGAACATTGGTAAAGCCAGCGTCTTGTTTAAAAATCGTGATATTTATTACCAAATGTATTCGGTTCTCCGTCAAACACCCGACGAATAATAAGCAAAACCAGTCGAATCAGTGACATCACCTTCCTGTGGCCTGAGGCCGTGTCCTTTACCAGAGACATTATTGTTGACTGTATTCAATATTAATGCATATATAATTGTACTTTTAACAGAAAATATTTATTTACGGTTACTTTTATGATTTGTATTGAAATTGTTGATAAAACATAACGACAAGTATACTTCCTTCTTAGTTTGCTGCTACTGAATTATGTTTAAAATATATACAATATAATTAATAAGTTTTATATGAAAATATGTTTTGAACTATATCATATAAAATAAAATATTCCTTGAACTCTACTTGTTTTGATATTATAACTACTTCGTGTAGTAGTACTTCAAAGATAATGAATGGTACAATATGGCACTGTACAAAAAAATTATCAATGTTGAAGATTGTTTAAATGAGCTTTAAAAGAACCTGTTTTAAAATTAATGTGAAACTGTATTCTGGCGTTTTATATCTTTGAATTAGCATCAATATAAAACTGTATGCGGTATAAACTGGTAATTTTTTTGACGGGCGTTACAAATATATGGGTGCATAATTTCCTCCCGCACTGTCGGTTTTTGCCTGTTCCCGGCGAGCATTCCCGGTATTCTCAAGTTGACCGCAATGTCCTTGCTATATAGATCGAAGTTGTTGTCCGCTACGGTCTGTGGAACAAGATGGCGCGTAGGGATTATGGGGGATCGCGCGAGGGACGGGGCGCAGGGACAGGTCCGGCGCGGCGCCCGGTCGCATCGCTCCGCTCGGCCCTGAGTTCGAGCTCTATTTTTAGCGCTGTGTCACCGTTTGCTTCGCGTCCAAGACTCTTGCACGCGAATAAATGCATACGAGTCCTACAACATCCATGCTGGAGGAACCGCTCAAATATTCTAATTTTTACTTTAAAATATTTAGTTTGGAGCGAGTGCTTTCATTGTATAACATCTTTAAAGGAGTAAAGAATTCACTTGTGCGCGCAGTCATTCTTCGTTCTGTTATAAATGAAACCTGCAATTGAATGTACATATAGACTTTGCGCTTATACATAATATATACGGTACTCCAAAATTTAAAAGTGGAACGCAATATTCTTAATATTCGGATCACGCACCACAGTCTAGGTAACAGTAAGTGGTCGTCATGATGTCATTGGCACGTGATAAGTAGTCCTTTGCCATATGACGTGAGTTATGTAAGTATGTAATGTTATATCTATAACCGAAACACCCTTTTGCACTCTCCTTTCGTGCACCCAGAACATTCTGGTTTGGCAAAACCAGTTTTGCAACAAGAAATAAAATTCTTAAGAAAGTAACTTCAAACTTGTAATAAAAATTCCTTTGCAACATTTTAATCATCGTTACCATTAGAAAATAAATATAGACTTTATTTTTATGCATATTATTTTTGTTTATTCACAGTACATATTATTTTAAGTTATATAAAAACGCTTTAAAATAAATAAAAATTCTTTGAAATCTTTCGCTCGAAGTATCATTCTGGCCATATTTTAAATTGGCTTTATGCTGTGATAAAACAGTAAGACAAAAAAAATAAATTATGATTCGAAATGTCGTTCGGTCTTTATACCTATGTATATGTAGTGAAAATTAAGTAAGATAAGGGTAAAGACCGGATATTGTCAACATTTTCATAAATCCTTATATCCTGTTTAACTTTGATACCAAATCGGACCGTGTGACATATAATATAGAAAAACTTATTGGCTATGCTCACTTTTTTCCTCATATCTATTCTTTAGTGAATATAAAGTTGTTGGTTGAATGTGTTCAGTGAATGAGGAGGATATTGTATGGAGGTTATGGAATCGATTAAAAATAGAATACTGAGTTCCTGGTTTTCTATAAAAAATCCCCTATAATTGATTTTTTGCAGTGAAACTTTTCTAGAATCATTGTGATCTGAATCTCAATGAAAAATAAATGCGTTACGAAAGCAGTTGTCGGCGTTACAACTAGATGGCGTTGTATACCACTTCTGAATCACATTAACGAATTTATTTCGTAGCTCTTATATGAGCTTAAGTTTGGTAAATACGAAAGGAGAAGTAGAAATATGGGCTGCAGTGATTACTTAATCGATTATTTATTTAATATTATTAAGTTTTATTTCTGCCATGTGTAAATTGCACACAAACACTTTTTATGTGAATGAATAACCTGAACGGTACATTTAACACTAAGTTAATATAAAAGACACTCTTTGAAGTTATCTCTTTAACACAAATTCCTACACTTAGTATTCTTACCACATATTGGAAAGTGCAATCATTTGTTTTATGGGCATTGGTAGGTACATAAATTGAGTAAGAAAGAAGTTGGTAATCACTTAGCTTTTGCTCTTTTAAAGACACTGAGAAAATACTTATTCGACTTATATGATATATTATAAGTTTCTTCTTAGAAGATTCGTTTTAAAAGTGCACACAAACACATGTAACTAATAGGTACGTATGTATGGAGTTAATTTTATTTTATTTTTATATGTAAAAGAATTCACACTGTAGATAGGTAATTACATTGTCCCTGTAGTTCCGAGACCAGAATAGGGCTACAGTATCCCCTGCCTGTCGTAAAAAGCGACTAAAATGGGGCTTCCGTGGTTGCAGGCGGCCAAAAATGCATCTCGAACCGTCCAGCTAAGCGATATTGGGAAGGACAGTGGCATGTGTGGTAGAGTACCGTCGTAACATCTGAAGGCATGGTAAGTGTAAATACTCACTAGGAAGAGACCGAAATCGAAACCAGGAAGAGTCCGGTTGCGTTCCGTTGGAGATCCCGCAGTCCTTTACGCAGCGCTGAGTACGGCCTCCGGGGGAGGTTTTATTGCGGTAAAAATCCCATATAACCCGGCCTTGCTCCCAAGGCGTTGGGTATCTTTTGAAGATTTCCCCCTGGAGATAAAAAAAAAGGTATTTAATTAATTGAAATACGTATTCCTATTCAGTCCTCAGGGCTAGCAATGCATCTGTATTGGCTTAAACATAATATGTAGTGAGTTTTACAGTATCACCTTGTCAAACAGGCTTCATTATTGTCAAATGTAAGGCAACCTACTGGAGCTATATCTTGTAACTACTATGTAATAAATAACATGACCTCAAAATATTTTGATAATGTTAATGAAACAAATCCAGATCAGAGTTTCTTGTCAAATCTCTCATTTAAGGTGCTCCGATGTGATGATAAAGAAAATAAGTCTATTAAAATGTTAATCTTACAATTTTTTACTGCCTTTTACAGAATAAATGTAGATAATCAGATTTTATTTTTAGATACTTTTTTCACTTTAGATAGGACTTTATTATGTAACACTATCCTTTTTTTAGCTCTCTGTAGTTTAGGAACATATGTTAAAAACTGAAGTGATTACATAACCATGCAATAACTAAAAAAGAAAGGTCCTGCAATAGGATACGGTTCCGTACATTATGTGATGGATACGACAGTAATTATTATATTGCGACCTACTATGATATACTAGGTCGCCTAACTTTCAATTATTATTTGTCAAGGAACATGTTGATCATAAGTATTTTACTCCTACGCGGACATATTTTTTCCACGTCAGCTGATAATATTGACACTTCGTAGCCTACTGCGTCCCACGCCGTGCCGCTCTCGGCGCGAGGACTCTGCCCACACTTACATTACGCAACCAGCATAGTGTTTGTGCAACAGTTGACGTATCCTTAAAGCTTCTCCAGGGACGAAGTACACCCAATTGATGTATTAAATGAAGATACTTTAAAAATATTCAGGCGATCCATAAGTAGTGATAAAATAAATTTTGGGAACGATCTCATTTGACATAATAATTATTCAACTAGATTTAGATGTTTCTTTTAAGATTATACTAATATTATTTATATGTTTTTAAGACGGCTAGTCTTAAAATGTTGTTGTCTTTACAGGTAAAACTTATAAGGACAGAATAATAATGAATCGCTCGAAAGTAATAAATTTATTTTATTCCAAAAAAGAATAATGGGATGGTAACAAAATTCGCATAATTAAGTAAAAACATTAATAAGAGGACGAGTGGGCGAACTCATAATTTAAAAGTTGATTTGCAAAATTAATTTCAGTTTCATAAACGGACAAAATCTAAATGCAAGTTTCCATTTTCATATAACACCTCCACATGTTAGAGTGATTCATTTTGATTGACCATTTTAACCGCAACGGTGAATAACTGATTCCGGTTAATATTTTTAAAGATAGAGGCACATATGAGTCGATCGCCTTGATATTTGGATCTTGTTTTTTAATTTAAAATGTCACAGATTACGCGGTGCCTTCGCCTCGAGGTATTGACGTTGACGATGTCGCAATGTACGGAGAAAGTCGCACTCGTCTGGCGAAATCACACCCACAAGTGCTGTGCCAAATCTTCAAGAAGTATTCTTCATATGTGTACTGAGAAACAGTAAAAGTGGTTTCTTAAACGCCAATAACGTATTGCTGTTCTGTATTTCAAGGATATTCAACCAATTGTTTTCGTTTTACTTATGACAAAATATGCAAAATTCTTAAGATTACTTTATTGTCGTCTGTTCAACCTGCTTTTTATGTTAAGAATTATTGGGTACAAACGTAACTTGTTATCATTTTTATGCGTATATAAGTTCATGTATCTAAATAAAACAGTGAAAGGATTTTTTATTACCATGTGCCTCTCTGTCTTTATAGGTAAAGGTTGACTACTGTGGTATTAATCTGGAAAATACAAGATTATGACAGAATGAAGTTTTGATGATTTTAGGTAATTCTTAACCGGTTTTATTTTATTTCATTATTGAATCCTACCAAAATTTTATATGAAACGATTCTCATTAGAACGATGATTGTATTTCTAAGTAAAAATAGGTAATATGTTTATACGAACGTGGGGAAGTCCAAAAGTGCAAAGGCATAAAAGATTTTTCCGTGACTAGAATGCAGTGGCGTCACTGATAGTTTTATTTCTGTCTTCACATAGGTTTTTCATCTGTTGTTAGAAATATTTTTGCACTCGGAGTCTGGTGATCCTTCCGTCCTAAGTAGGCTTAGTTACAACAGGCAACAGTGACAAGTTAAGATCAGATACGTTACAAAATGGAATATTCCAGTCAATAAATCAAAACAATCCCATCTTATAATATGGGACTATTGCATTTCAATATGACATCCTTGGAAAACCGTCGAAAAAAAATAGATCTAACTTTCCCGTATTAGCTATTAAGCAATTAGATTGATTGCCCAGATCTTTTACAAAAAAATAATTTCAACGTACCCCGAAGTTTTAGAAAATGCTTTAAACCTCTTTGTGTTCCATTTCGTAAAACTGTTCTAGTAGCTAACTCTGCAATTCCACGACTTTGTAGGCTGTTGGATGAATGCGATGGGTCTTTGAATATAAACCATCTAACAATTAGTGCTTTTAAGAAGTATTTTGCTTTAAAGACTGATTGATACATATTTATTTTAATGTAAAATTTAGAACTTGTGAACTACTTAATGCATGTTGTGATTGCCTTAAAATGTGTAGACGTACTTATTCTGTAATGGCATAGGACATAAATTGTGATGTAGCTGTATGTGATAAAACCATTGGCAAACCAAATAAAATAAATAAATAAAAAAAATAACATTAGAGAACGCTATTTTTTGTAGTTAAAAATTCCGATGGATTTTACTTAAGCGCACAAAAGTTATAAACGTATTCCGCTCTTTTGTCGAAATATTTAAGCGTCGTTACTTTGTTTCATGTACATATGAATCGTTTCAAAGACAGTACTTGTAACAATGCGTTTTGTGTTAAATTTCCTTTGTGCTATATGAATATACTGTACTTTGTACTGCACTGAAAGTTATTCTAACTTGTTGTCTTAGCTTTTGACTATTTTGCCATTATTTTGAATATCTTTGCTAAAAGATACTGTAAAATATAATGCTCGAAATACATTTTTTTTTTTGCAATTGGTGAACCGTTGACGAGCGGTTAACATAACGGGCTATACGTAGAAGGTTCCGGATTTGATTCTCGGGCAGACAGATATTGCAGACAGAGAAATGATGCATGTAAGTTTGTGTCTTTGTGTTTATGTGATCATCTTTGTTTATGCGATGTGTGCAGAAAATCTTGTTATTATAATTGTTTATTGAGTTATTAGAAATTTCCTAAATAACAAAGAAATAAACGATATGCTTGTAGGAATTATTTGAGACTATATGATATTTTGCATCAATCACTTTTATCAGTGGTGCCTGTGGCACAAAATTATAGAGCTCTTTGGCAAGGAACCGTCTTGCATTTTTTTGTGTTTTGTGTTCCTGATTAAAATCTCTTCTTCTGATTTATGGCACAAAGCTTAATTGAGTTTTTGGCAAATTTTAATAATAATTGTATAAAGAAATTAGAAAAATAAAAAAAAAAAACTGATTACATTTACCATATAGACCGTAACACACTTTAGAATCACTATATCCTAAAATATTAATTGCAACTATAATTATATTAGAATATATTAAAATCGGTGTACCAAAACTACTTGTAATTTATTGAAAAAACGGATGCAACATTTTTTATTTAATATTGTTTCTTTCCTTCTTTTCGATAGAGTTTCGCTGAATTAATTAATTGTAAATTAGCCAATTGAATTAGGTGTTTTTTTTTAAAGATATTTCACGGGCAAAACATTTATAGTATAGACCACATACTGGAGACCACTCACAGAATAGCCCGGTAACAAAAGATGACACAAATGCAAATACTCATGAAATTATGATGTGTCAATATATTGATTGAAAAGTCTCATAATTAAAACAATACATCAAAGCTATACATCAGACAGTTCCTCTAGTACCTGGGTGTTAAAGTATTTATGTAATAGATGACATGCTAATGAACAAATTGTTAAATAAATACATTATAAAAGTCAGCAGAATATATATAGTTTACCTTCACAGGAACAGAAATATAATTTGAACAAAATATTTCAATTTTTTTACAATCGTAAATTGTCCAATTAGCGATTACCGTACACTCTCGGTTTAAGCTGCCGGTGCTCTACATCATTACAGTTGAATTGAAAAGGTAATTGAGAATGAACTCATAATGATATGAGTGAATAATTTCTATGATGGAATCTATTGTTAAGATATTTATTAATAAGTTGTTAAGAAAAGTTTTGAATGATATTCGAAATATCAAAAACTAGCCTTACACAATGCCGTTTATCATCTTAATCGGTTAAAGGCATTGCTGGGATAATCATCGACTAATGGCAAAAAAAACATTTAAAACATTTAATACAAATGGCTAACCTCTCCATTCCTATCCGATCTCTTATTTCAAACATATCTCATACGACCGTTTCTTTGCGAAAAATGAATAAAAGTATAATTTTTATATAATTTTATTATTACCCGTGACTTTTATTCACATTTATAGACCAGTACTCTGTAATAGATGAAATATTATTTATCGTTCGTAACATCAACATAAAAGTTAAACTATTGTCACATTAAATAAACATTAAGAAATATTTTGCGTTAGGCGCGAATCCGAAGCATCGTGTCGCCGGAGTCTCCGCTACATTCACCTGAACGGAGTTCCGTCTCAGAGCGTGATTATGATTTGCTGCGTGTAAACTTATATGTGACTTCAACCTTGTGATGGCGGTTCGTGATTACGATGGCAAGCCGACCGTGACACTGGTGCGGGTCATGATAATGATGGTTCCATTTGAAGGTTTCCTTGGAGTTGCTTAGTAATGGACTTATAAAAAATGGAACGATCCTTCGACTTAGAATATGATTTTTTGTCGATGATCATATTTTCAACTTGCATGGTTGTAACGCGTCTGTACATTTACTACTCGTATATAACTTCTCTAATTATTTAATTATAAATAACAATAAGGCGTATGTTCAATTCAATCATTTTGGTAATAGTAACTTTGAATATACTTATTAACTTCATACAAATAGCTATTATTACAACATTATATATGTACGTGTATATTTTTTCTTTCAGTGTGCGTGCTGGAACTTGTATTCGGTTCACTTGCTCTAATTATTTCTCATGTCTGTTTCGTGTGTAGACATAAACAATATAATAAAAAATACATAATTTCTTTAGCTTCTTACATGTAAAACGAATTTCACATCATTCGTTTGTTCCATTAGAAATATGCGCAAGGTATTCAACCGTTTCGTTGTAAGTTTGCCGTACTTGGGAGTAAGTTTGCCCTCAGAGCGTTAGTACCGTGACCGTTATCCGGTCACCGCTACGCCGAACGCGACGTACGCCTTGTGGAAAACGACTATGGTACAAACACCGGAGTTCTACTAACAGTTCTGTTTAAGGTTCTATTATCATTCCTTGAACTACTTTAAAAAAATACTATTTCTTTGCATAAATGTGAAAATAAAAACGGAGAATATTTTCTCATTTGTTTATTAAGTGTTTTTTTTTTTGTTTGGTAGCTTTTGACAAAGTGTAGTGCCCATAAGCCCTGTATACGTATCTGCAGACGTGTGATGTGGCAGAGGAATAAGTATTCTTCTATACAATAGACTATTTGACACTAATGAAAATATGCGACGAATTGTGGCCATCCCAGCAGATAGTAGTGTAATAAAGCGTATTTAAGGCAATTTAGTACAAGAATATGCATATGTTTTTCATATTTTACGTATAAAAATGGATTTATTTTTGAATATTTCTAAACGACAGAAACGCTCTGAGATTGGTTCTAACTCTGGTGACGTGACACACAAGTAAACAACTAGGAAACGCCGGCTTATCCTGTGTACTTTGTGTGTTAATTACCTGGTTTTACCTATAAATTTGTTTATTCTCAAGTTATTTTACGACCTTTTTATTGTCAGTGTTATTATTAAAGTTTTTAACTTCGTTATGGACAAAAATAACACACAGATAACAGAGACCTATCTGAAGTAGATGCATTTATGGTTGCACTCTTCTTTAAAAATAACGCAGATATTTATGCTTCAGAATTAAAAAAACGTTAAAACAGCTGTGTATGTATTTAAGCATTTATTACTTTGTATACAAGTTTTGTAAAATCGTATTTTAGTTTATGTTACTTTTAAATAAACAATGATGTACTTTGAAATTTCCGGTAAAACCTCTTTTTGTCACGATCTTTTACTTTAAAGATCTGTTTTGCTCTGGTTTTACAAGGTCTAGTGCTTTTGTTTTAAGATCTGCAAGACAATCGTATGGTAATGATGCCATCGACTACGTGCAACTGAAACTGTAACCACTTATTTCGTCTTTTAGCATTCGTTGGAAAAGACAAAACCACTCTTTCTTGATTTCTTGATAAATGTTATTACATTGTAGTACTACACACCATTTATGTGACATTTTGTCCTATAAATTCACAGTTAAATAAAAATAAACGCGAGAGATCGTAGCTTCTATACCTTGTTGTTAGCTTGTTTACTTGTGTGTGACGTCACTCGAATCATATGGCGTCCACCATTACAGAGACAATGTTTTGAGCGCCAATTTTATAATTTAAACTTTAACATTATTTTTTATTCAAAATACTGCAAGTTTTCGGAAACATTGATTTAGCGTGTTTATTAAACTATAATGAATCATTTTTAACTGTTTTCCAAAATCAGTCAAATAGCCAGTTATTCATTGTAGAAGTTTAAAAAAGTTTTATCACTACGAGTGTGCTTAATAATGCGAATATACGAATAATTCGTTTCGAATCAAATATTAATACTCGATTTGAGACTCGATTCAAGTAATTCGAAAATTTTTTAATTGTTCGATTTTTTTGAATTAATCGAGAATTATTTTATTATTCGCGTAAATTTTCACTATTCTTTCTCAATATATTCGAATATTAATATTTGATTCGTTTCGATTCCAACGATATTCGCACACCTCTAATTGTTACCCTTAAATTAAACTCTAAAACAAATCTCAAAAGTAACGTCGTTCCTCCACCAGTGCCAGACTTGGGAAAGATTTCGAAAGAGCGAACATCGAATACTCGTAAATGTGAAAAGGCGACGGACCTCAAAGGTGGAGACGGCGTAGTTGTTCCCGCGGCGGGCGGTGACGACGGAGACGAGCGCGCCGTCCTTGTTGGCGATGGGCGCGCCCGCCACCAGCCGGTTGGCGGACTCGAAGCTGGCGGCGCAGCGCCACTGCGCCAGCCGCCCGTCGCTCGACGTCAGCAGGAGGCGCTTCGTGCGGTTCAGGAACACCTGCAGCATCGGGACGCCTAGTCGGTAGGAAGTGGAACTCGTGACACGTATACGTTTTAATGATCACCGATTATTGGATATTTGATGACTGAAATGATGGTAAAAAGAAATTCGAATTGGCCGGGGCGGCATTTTTAAGTTTAAGCCCCGCCTACGAATAATTGAAGATGCATGGAATCTAATTTCTTTAAAAACCAGTAGTACAAACTAGGGATGTTACGGAGCTTCGACTCCGATTCCGATAAGTCGGAACTTCCGATTGTTATTACACCTTCGGTTCCGA
>DWNE01001419.1:0-22153 GCA_018249875.1 Cecropterus toxeus | reverse complement strand
GCAAGCATCCGACCTGATTGTAAGTGGTTACTGCCGCCCATGGACAATTGTAAGCAACTTCATATAGAACAGGGGTTCTATATGAAGTCTATCACAGATGCGTTGTTACTCCTAAGGACTAAGATGGTCGCCTCATATATAAGTGAGCCGGCAACCACACCCTTTCACTGAAACGCAAGAACTGCTTCACGCTAGAAATAGGTGTGGCGGTGGTATCCACATCTTAGCCGGCAGCAGATATTTTAATTCTATTTGGAATTGATTATTGATTGACTACATATGAATTATTTACTTCGAAGTCACAAAAAGGAGTAACTCAATTACTGATTACTCTAAAAGAATAATAGTCAAAAAAATCGCACTCAAATACAAAAAAAAATAATGAAACGTGGGTAAGTGTTATATTAAATTAATTGTCGTTTTATATAAAAGTATTATATATATAAGAAGTCAAAGGGTTCTTTAGTTACGTTTGACATTTAGGTGGTCGAGCTAAATATTATCCAGTCTCACTTAGGGGAGGGGTTCTTGGCAAACATCACGTATTTTATTCGCAACAAAACGTTTAAAATTATGAGAAAACTAGAAAATTTAACTAAATTCAGTGAAACTAGTATTTCATTCCTAGTTTTTATTAATCCCACGTGCGATTAAGGAGTGGGAATTCAGCCCAATGTCACTACATCTTACTCAAGAGGAGGGGTGTCCAAAAATTGGAGAAATCACCTCAAATAATTACATAAACGCCTCCGCTGAAGTAACGGCACACGTAACGTTCTGTGATAGTTCTGAAGCGTGAGAACACCACGATACAGGTACCTACAAACCTTTGATTAACGCATAAACACCGCTCCGAGGCCACGTAAGTATTTCTAAGTGGATTGCATTACACATCCGTTTATTACACTTTACGTTTGTTAAAAAACGGTTTAATTCTTATATTAACTTATATAAAACCATATATTTTTAGTAAATATCTTATGCTGATTGAATGGATGGTTAAATTAGTATTAATTTATTACAAAACTGGCTTTCAATAATGTTTAATAAGTCACATTAAATAAACAGTCGAACATTAGGTTATTTACATCAATGACTATTTCTCGTGAAATAGTTAAAATATTCTCGCCTACAATCTACGAACAAACTAAAATAAGGCAAACTTTATAGTTCCACGAATTTAAATATCAAAATGACGTTCTATTTGACATTCAATTCAATCTACGAACGATACATACCTATTGTATAGAAAATAGTAAGTGCAATAGGTTGTCCAAGCTATTTATAGATTATAGATAAGAACATTAGGTTACGTATGTATCAATAAATCATCGGAACGTGAACCGAAATGAAACGCAACTTAAAGAAAACTATCTATTTGTAATTTGTAACAACCCCGCATCGCTTTATTATTATTGATTGCATTTCATACCTTTACACGTCATTCTCAGTCGTACTGAAAGCACTTGGCCTTGAAAATCTTTACGTGTACACAATACAAGTATATAACCATTTGTCATGTTACGTAACGGTGCCGTAAACGCTTATATACTTATATTGATTTCTTGCAACTCGTTTTCGATCGAACACGAGTTTACAAAGTTTCAAATTGTTTCCATTGGCAAGAAATTACGCAAATGTCTAACCTGATTTAATACAAAAAGTAATAACCTAAAAATTACTAAATGTAAAACATCGGTGGCGTTCTGAAAACCGTGTCAAAGCGTTTAATTGGCGCGTTAAGATATAGAAAAGTTGTTTTGAACGAAGCGAAGTGTGGTCGAGTCGAAAATAATATCTTGGAGAGGCCCAAAGAACTCCGGGCGGATGTTATATAGCTACGTAGATAAAACCTTCCGCCGTCGCCAGCGCTCCAAGCGGCAGCTGAACGAAACTGACTTCATGCCGTGTACACCCCACCAAACGAGTTTCGTCAACGACTCATCATTATTTATATATATAAAATTATTTATTACTTATTTTCAAATTGTGTTTTTTTTATTTTGTCAGATTATTTTTTATTTTTAACTATACAATGGTTTAATAAAGTGGATATAATTATTATTCTACAGTATATATAATAAATTTAATATATGTTATGTTTAATTTGCAAAATACGTAAATAAATCATCGATACATATTGATTTTATTGTTTCTTAGAGCTCTATTATAAATGATATTGAGAATAATACTATAAAGGTTAACTTTTCAAAAGAAATAAAAGTGTTTGATAGAAAGTAATTAAAATTAACAATATTAAATGAAAAGAAAATCTTTCAACAAGATTGTTTTCTGAAAGTTCATAAAAATACGTAAATAAAATAGATGACTGTATGTGTTTTTGATGTTTTTGGAGGCAAGTGTATATTACTTTAACATGTGTAGGTATTATTTACTTTTTTGTGATATAAAAAATTTATTTCAATTTAATGTTAGTCACAGAAGAATGTGGTAAAAACACTTAATATGTGTTAACGTTCAAGGACAAATAAAAGAAGATATCTACTAAAACAATTTATTGAAAGAAATACATTATTTATCTATTGACCATCTAAAATCCTTTAGAGTGAGCCCAGTCTATTAGACTTGTAACAAAGTCCCCTTTTACTTCTATAAACTTCCCTAGTTCATGTACTCTAGTTTCTACATAGCGTTCATGTTTATTTTTTAAATATTCCTTGATCTCGTCGTTCATTAGCCAAATATCACCTTCAATCTTCTTAATCTTTGATATTTTACGTTGTCCACGGAATGTGATGTCTAAATATATGGGAAGTTCATGATTTTTTGTTCTAACGATCATGAATGGCAAATTTCTTGCTTCTTCTTTTGGGGGTATCCAACCAGATGGATAACTTTCCTTAGGAGTAACAGGTGGTATTGTATCAAAGGGTAAAAGTCTCTCTACGTATTTCCATTCTAGAGGATTCTTTACTACTTCAAAGTCATATTGTTCTTTTATTCTGGTCACAAATGGTGATTGAGAATAACTTGAATAGCGTCTCGACTGGAATGGAACCTGTAAAAAATTAAACACAATTATTACTCTACATAATTATATCATTAATTGCACGACAGAGTTTATAACAATATTCATACAAAAAGGCTAGATGTGACAATAATTAAATGTTAAATTTGAAAAATAATAAGAAAATCTATCAAAAGAACAAAATTAAATCATCATTAAAATTATGCCAAAAGAATAACTTGGCGGGCGAAACTTATGTGAGCGACCGTACACCCATAGTTCTGTCACATGTCGCGGTCAAAGCAACATTACAACACAACGCGCGAGAAAATAATTAAATAATTACCGACAGTGATTCCGGGACAACTCTTATACCCAAATCAGTTGCGTTGTTCAGGATTCTCCCGGATTTTCCCACAAAAAAGCGTGCAAACGCGCACTGTGAACGCCACACGGTCGCCATTTTGAATAGCGAATAGAGCGATTGCTTGCCGAGAGCAATAAGAACTATATTATTCGTTTCGAAGGAAACATTATGGCGGACGCCTGCAGACATTTGGGCTTTTCAAAAATCGTTTTCTAAGTTTAATCGCGAGTTTTTATTGAACTTTTTCGCATATTATGGTGTGTTGTGTGTCCGATTGACTGTTTATTGTGGTTTTTGGCGATTCCGTGGGATAAATTGTGAGTATTTTGTGAGGACATCGCGGAGGTGCGCCACGGGTAGGGAAATGATTTGGTGCTTTCTGTCTCTCGACTCGACGCATACGCATCGCACAGCTGTAGGTGGCGTTACGGTCATACGAGAGGCGAAACGTACCACCAAAACATAGGGTTTTCATGACTTTTCCGGCGAGTTTTTCTAACAAACCGCCGCTTTAATCGTGAAAACAGTTAAGTATTTAGCATAAATATGTAGTGTTGTTTCCTTTTATAACGTTAAATACTGAGAAATAAAAACAAAAATATGTCAAATAAATGCGCGAACTTGTTGATCGTCGAACACGACTATTGTTTACTGCGACCTGTTTAACGAGAGATTTTACTGATTTATACGAAAATATTGACGTTCGATTGTTTGTTTACAAGTTTTAATATACTGATTGATTACATACAATTAATTACGTCCAATAATTTTAGTGCAAATACAATTGAGGATATTCGTAACTCTTTCTCATCTATATTATTAAATTCCTGCATACGTTTTTAATACCACGTTGCTAATTAGTGTATTAATATAATTTGTTTATGTTACATTTCAGGACTAGATGGCGTGTTCAGGAAACATATTATGCCTCAATGTTGTCTATACACTAAGGAGTCACTGAGAACTGAATACAAATAGTGTCAATCACACAGAGAGGAGTCATATTTGTCATCAGTAAACCAACTGACTGGAAACCAGACAAGAGGAGAATAAAACCAGTAAATCTACCAACCGCTTGGCACCCTTGATCAATCTTAGATCACTTCACAAAGGCTAAGCTGACCTATAGCCTGTACCTGATGTCGAAGAAACGGGGACATCTCCCACCACACATTCCATCATGAAAACTAAGCAGGCTAAAGAAGACTTGGACAAAGGCATAGATGAGGAAATAGTGGAACCCAAGACCCGTGCCCGTAAAAAGGCCTCGGACATAAGCGAGGAGGACAAGACCAAAACGAGTCAAGATGAACCGAAAACCTCCAAAGAACCTAAGAAAACTGTAACTAAACCTAAAATAGTAGCAAAGAAGCGCCCACTTGGCATCAGAAAGACAAAAACGTTGAGAAGCAAGAAGCAGGTGGCAGTGAAGAAAAATGTACTAAGACAAACCGTCACACGTGCAAGAAAGGCAGCCGTCAAGCCTGAGTCTGATAATCCTCAAGAAAAAGAAACCGTCCCGTTGATACCTGCCTCTGAGATCAAAAAGGAGCCAGTTGATGAGACTACACCTAATTCAAGATCATCAAGTCCTAAAACCAGTACAAGAAGACCAAGATTAAGTTCTGATATGGTGATGATGAAGTCAGTTTTAGGCGACCCATCAAGCACATTAGTTCTTGGACCCCGCAGCCCATATTCAATGCGCTCAGAGAGAAGTAATAGTCCATCCCTTTATGAAGGCAAGAATTTAAGGAGTGGGAAACCAAGAAAAGTAAAAAATAATCTCTTAAACGAAATTATGATGAAAGAACAGAAAAAAAGGCGCAGGTTACTCTCAGACTCGAAGGCTACTGATGTTGGAGAAGCTGCAGAAGAGTGTAAGAAACTAAAGAGAGGACGCTCTTGCTCTCGTGATGGTAGTGAGATCTCCAAGTGCTCAGACATCACGGAATCAGATATCAGCTTAACTGAAGGGCTCAATGAGACAGAAGGAAGCAAGGAGCTCAACAAAAAATTAGATAAATCTAAGACTGACCTAGATATAGATATTGAAAATAATGTACAGATCTCGACTATTGGAAAAGTGCCTTCTCTTAATGTTGACTCCAAATTAGCTGAAACCAAACTGGATACAGAGCCTAGTTCTATAACGAGTGACAAAAAAAAGAAAAGAATGAGCTTAATAAGAAGTACTTCATTAGATTCTGACAACAATAATAGTAATAGGCTTAAGTTAGACAGTTTAAACACACAAGAAATAGAAGAAAAACTGTTATTGAAGACTGAAAATGATACGCTTTTTGAAGAACGTAGTAGTATATTGAATTGTATGTCAAAGACATTTAACTCAAAAGAGGTCTCCAAAAACATAAGGAGAGCGAGGAGAGGAAGGAAAAAGGAAGGTGTAGACAGAGCCAAACCTAATCCCTTAATGGCCAAGAATGGTATAAGTAGCACAATAACTAATGACTCAGCAGATGACAAGCAAGAGTCCATCGATACGTTAACTAAAGAAATAAATGATCTCATATACAATCTGGACCAGAATATAGACCAAGAAATGAACAATGACACGAGTGTGACAGAGCAAGCACAGTCTAAACCAGTGTCCAAGCTGTATGGCCAATCTAAGCCATTGGGTGACAATAATAGTATTATATCACCAGATACGCCAATCAAGGACAAGGATATCATATCTCCCCTAACAAATGAGACAACTCCTTCTAAGAATGATGATAGTGAGAATATTCGATTACATTATGAGGAGGATTCAGCAGAAAAATCGACTGAAAATAGGGAGATCACATACAAACATAGCACTGTCGCTAGTATCGACAAACTAATGGATAGACTGAAAGAGTTTGAAGAGTTCGATAAGAGAAGGCAAAGACAGGAATCTGAGTCAAAGTCGAGTGATACCAGTTCCGTTATGGTCACAAGTGAAGTTGTTTTAGTAAATAAATCGGGAGCTGACATCAAACCATTGAAAGATATACAAACTGTAAGATCGCCTGAAAAGGTGATTGAAAAGGAAAATGTTTTAAGTTGTTTCGAAAACAACTCAGCAATATCAATAGTAAAACGAGACCAGGTGCGCAAATCCATAGACAAAGACCTGTCTAACTCTGTCACTTTGATAAAGCGAAATAGCTTCAGCGCAAGGAAAGAATCAACAAGCTCTAATCATTCAAAGGAATCTGATGCTATTAGTATTTTTGAAAAATCTTTAGGTAAAGATGTAACATTGACTGAAATAAGAAAATCTGTAGATAAATCTTCTCCACCCGCCCAGATTGACCTTCATCAATTTACAAATCCACCTCAGCCTGAAGTTTTAAGCCCGACTGTAGCAAGCATGGTGTTGAATTCAAGTCAAATCTCTATAACCCCGCGTGTTGTAGAATCGAAACTAAACAGCAATGAAGTGCAGATCACAAAACGCAAATCTAGAGATTCAATTTCTCGGAAATCCTCCGAATCGGGCGTCGAAACCGAGGACAAAATGGCCACGCTAGAAAAAATTCGATCCCCTCCACATCAGATGAAATCTCCGGCAATTTCAATCACTCCTACGCCTGTTGCGGTGAAATCTCCTGAAGCAGCAGTGCCAATGGAAACAGAGGCTTTAGCACCACCGCTAGAAAACATAAAGGCTGTACCTGAAGATATCCCATTGACTTCCGAAGTACCGCAGATCGAAAGTACTTGCGTGAGTGAGACAGTCACAAATGAGGTAGTGCCAATGATCGCTGACCCTCCGCCTCCTGAAACCCCGGTAGTGGAACCAGTTATAGAACCTGAAGTACCGCCGGTTGAGACACCAATTCCTGAAGTTCCGGTTAGCGTTCCAGAGCCAATGCCCGTAGAAGAATTGCCAGAAGAAACTCCAGAAGTTCCTGAAGAAATAAAGGAAGAAGAACAAAAAGAAGTGGAGAAGGTGGAAGAAAAACCTATAGTAGAAATAAAGCCAAAGAGCCCCAAGACGAAATCTGCTAGAAATTCCACTGAAAATCAACCGGGTCCTAGCAACATTCTACTAGAGACGCCCGAAAGTCAGAGGCATAAAGAGAACGTCTTACGAACTCTTGGGCTACTAACCCACAAGGCAGCAAATGAGGCTAAGATAGAAAAAATGAAGCAGAAGGAGCGTATATACGGCCAGAATTATTGCGGGATGGCGGGAACCAGCAAGGGTAAAGTTAAGTCCGACTATACAGGGACTTTGAAGACTGTGATAAAGCTGAACAGGGGGACGGGAGAGCGGGACAAAAAGAAATACAGGAGTTCGTTGAAGATGACGTTTCAGAAGAGCAAGAATCGTTCGGGCAGGCCGCCGCCGGAGGTGGGCGAGGCCGGCAGCGAGGACGACGCCTACTACACCATTGAAAAACGCGAGGTAAATATCAAACTTATCCTTTTTTTACAGAGACCGAAGGTGCCAGCCAATGTAGCTAAGCTAATGTTTAAACTATATGTTTTTCAAATCAATCAATAGCATTGCAAATTTTAACAAACACATAACTTCATCTTAGCTACGTCGCTCATCTGTGTGAAAAGGTATCCTAGATAAACAACGGCAAATGGTAGTTCTATTTAAAAAGGATCACAGACGCGTGGCTAAAATGCCAAAATTCAAACTAAAATGCAGCAAATAAAGTGCTATGGCTCTTCTAGTCGTGAAAGTCGACCGTACAGCATTGTATATAGACTTATTATTTACTTAAATAACCTTATATTGCCATATACTCTTGTTTTTGTTAATTGAGCTTTGTTTCTAATATTTATATTTGGATTACGGCCAGCTCTCATTAGCTGAAAACAGTTGCTAACAGCTGGCATTTCCAAAGCAATTGGTTTGCTAATAAAAGGATTATAATTAACTAAAATATCATAATTATGTTGTATTTTATCACGTAACATAGAGGTTTCATATATTTATAATATCGATACTTCAATCGATAAGTCATGAAGACATAATTTCCTTTAAATTACTTGTTGTTTTAGCTTTTATAAAAACAAAACAAATTTCCGTCTCAATACTCCCTTTGTCCGATTTTGTAATATCGTGTAATTTATCGGACTTTTTTATAATAAGCAACTAACTTTACTGGCAGCTTATTATTAATCCAATTATAATGAACAACCAAGAAAAATAGGCTGTGTTAACTTAATTAGCACACAAAAACACCAGAGTGATATACAGACAATTTAATTTTATTACAATAAAATAAAAACTGTTTGTTGATGCAGACTTATTCAATTATTATTAAGTTAAGGTATTTTAGTTTCGTAATGTCGTGTCAGGAAATTAATACGTATATAATGTTAAATTACTAGAAATCAAAATTAAATTATTGCATTGTTTGTCTCGTATATTATTTATCTACCGAATTATTGATTATAATGTAGAACAAACGGTATCTACTTACGAAGAGAAAACCACAAATTGTTGTGGTGTGGAAAATTATAACAAAGTTCAATACGCGTATTTAACCCTCGGTTTTTAGGGTTCCTTACCTAAAGATCCTGTAGACTCCGCTGTAGGTCTGTCTCCAGGCTGTATTGTGAACCGTGATAGCTACACAGTTGAAATTTTCACAGATGTATTTCTGTTGCTGTTATAACAACAAATAATATATAACTAAAAACAGAATAAACTTAATATTTAAAGGAGGCCCCCATACAACAAACGTGATCGTTTTGCCGTTTCTTAGCCGACTTCAAAAAGGAGGAGGTTCTCAATTCGTCTGTATTTTTTAAAGATAATGAATGGTACGAATCCCTTCGTGCGCGATTCCGACTCGCCACGGCCACGTGGCTTTACCGAATTTGACGAATTTTTCGCAAAATATGTAGGGCTTATATCTAAATTTAATTTTTCCTTAACTTATTTTTTATCCACAGAAATGTCCTGTTACTTATAACAATGTTTGTAATTTTTATTCCTAAGTATTTTTACCTTGAAGTTTAATTACCATCCTACCTTTGTATACCAATAGATGAACATTGATCGAAGTTAAAAAAATATCAATCCTAATACTCGCACGAAAAACCGCGATAAAAAACTTGTTCATGTCAATAAACGATTTTTTTTTACTAATTTGTATATTATTTTGTATTCCAGGGCGGCGCGGGCGCAACATCAGATGGTGGGCAAAGAAAGTCTCATAACAGTAATCGACTTAACAACCACGGTGTGTGGATATGTGCGCTCACCCTTACATGCGTAGCTAGGAGCAAACAACCTTGCAATTTGTCGCAACCCTTAAAGCAACTGGTTACGGATCCATCCCCCGATAGTTAAAAAGGCGCATCTGACATATTCGCAATCTAAGTTATATTGACAGATTTGCCAGGTGGTAGAACCAATGTATAGACTTCATATAGCACCCCTGTCCTATTAAGTTGCTGGTCTGCTTGCTTGTTTGCTACTTAATATTTATAAAAAAAGATTCAGTAAAAAATATTGTTTTCGCCTAAAAAAATTAAAAACGTTAAATTACGTTATTAATTAAAGTACGTACGTTACGTAGTTAATTTACGTTAGTTAAGGACAGGACAGATGATTTTCCTTTGGATTCATTGACACATTTTTTTCCAATTCTTACCACATGCGCCTTTTAAACTATCGGGGTTAGCGCTCCATGGCATTATTATTATTATAGAAAACCTTTGTGGATATTATAGAGTATCATTATCAGTTGCCAAGATTTCTTAAATTTCTTGATACCTTTATTTTTCTCACGATGTGGGATGTTTATCTAGTGCACTTGGCGTGGTAGATTATTATCTGAGAAGGATTACTTCTCACTTTGAAAAGAGTGTCCAATGAAGACGATAATGACGTAAGCCTGTAAAATTTTCATATAAAATGGTCTAAATTTATGTCTGATTAGTCTGATATTACCTGGCGATATCACGTCTGTCCTACTTAACAAATTAAAAAATGTGTTATATTCCAAAGGGTCAACTTAATCGTCCAGAACAAAAATATAGAGACGATAAAAAGGCGAACCCGCAACTTTTTCCATTCGGTCTATATTGCTCCTAGCTATGTTTGTATTTAATTAGGATGTGACCAGATTCTTTTAATTTTAATTATACACTCATATTTTTTTAACAAAAAAAGTTCTAAATATTTCAATATTTAATTTGAAAACTAAGCAATTATCTGGTCACGCTTAAATGCATAATTACTAACAATAGTACTAAGTCACATTTCACTCGGCATTTACCTAACTTTACGAAAAAGCAGCTACATAAAGCGTAAGTTTATGTGTAACATAAATATGTACATGTTTGTGTTGTACATAACACATAAAAAATATTTAATTTTATTATACAGTAATTGCTTTTTCGTTATGTTAATATTACAAACTAAATATATTTTGCTGTTATATATTTTTTAACATTAAAATTGGCTTCTGGATCATAAGAAAACACTTAAATATTTGTTATATGCTATCTATTAATCTTGACAAAATATTCGAATAATGTAAGCATAAAATCAAACACAAAGACAGACATAACAAAATCATTTTAATATTAAACTTCATTTACGATTTTGTAAATTAATTAATTTAAAAGAAATCAACTAATAAAAAGTCAAAAGAAGATAAATTATAATTCACAGCTTTATCCATAATTTATATATCAAAATGTTATAGCAGAGCGTCTCAAAGTGGAGACTAGTTACTCTTGGGGGACCCAGATATAATCTTTTTATATTGGCAGGTCGAACCTTTAACCACTTGTTTTTAAATGGGAGTCACTGTTTATTTCAATCGAAAAGAGTTACATGGAGATATAAGTTTGAGAAACATTGTAGAATTTGTATGTATATAGCACACAAATAAAAAAATAATGAATAATTTTATTAGGATAGGTTTGTTTTTTTTGTTATAGTACAAACATCAAAAGAACGAGAAAAAGAAACATGTCTTAGGGCGGTTGTGGCATGTGCTTTCACAGATGGCGAGGCAGCCCCCGAACCGGAGCCCAAAGAGACCCTGGTGATCCCGGAGAAGGCATCCTCCTTCAGCATCCACCCTGGACGGCTGTGCATGGACCAATGCTTCTACTGCGGTGGCAAGTTTGGACTCTACGACACACCCTGCCACATCGCGCAAATGAAGAGCAGCGAGAGGCAGAAGAAGGTTCTAAACAGTAAGTTTAGATACATTTACTTTTCTTTTTATATAAAGAGCGAACCAGCATGCAGTCAACTTACCAGTATGTGACCAATACCGCCCATGGACATCTGTAATCAACCTCAGATAAGACCAGTCTTACATGTTGTCACTTACAGATGCATTGTTACCTCTGAGTACTAAATTGGAATGCCTCTGATAAATAACAGTTCTGTTATTAGGTAGAAATAGTTGTGAGGTGGTGCTTAGAAGTCGAACCACAAGGATTTTTCTGCTGCTTTCTTCTGCTGGGCACGGCTTTTCTCTTAGACTGAGAGAGTTTTAAAGCCATAGCTCACCGCGATGGCCAAGTGCGAATTGGTAGACTTCACAAACCTTTGAGAACCATTTTTTTAAAGAACTCAAATGTACAGATTTCCTCACGATGTATTCCTTCCCCATGAAGCAGTGATAATTCTAATATATCTAATACGCACAATATTTTAGAAAAATCTGTGGTTGGGATTCCAACCTCGGACCCTCGATTGAGAGGCCAAGTTTCAACCATTAGGCCATCACTACTTTCAAGGTTTAGCACCTCGAAACCATTTTCCCCAGACGAGGAGAAGCTGACGATAGACAGCTGCCTGTGCGACGCGTGCTACCGGCACGTGGACCGGCGCGCCAACTGCCCGTCGTACCGCAAGCGGCCCGTCGGCAAGCAGCCCGACGCGCCGCAGCTGCCCTCGCCCACCTCGCCGCCCTCCGCGTGAGTCGCACAACATCATGACACACTCGAACGTAGCCACACGTACATACACAGTATACGAACGCACGCTACACGCACACACACGACATTCGCACACACTCATACAACACACACGCACGTGTGCGCTCGCGCACAACATACAATTTTACACGCATGTACTTGCTAAAGGTACTCGAACACAACGCAATTAAATTCAAAAGCTCCCACACACATGCAACCAACCATCCATCAACCACCCCATCCATCCATGAATGCAACCCCCATCCATTCATTCATCCACCCCATCCATCCATGAATCTATTCATCCTTCCAGGAAGCCAGTTATCCATCCATCCATCCCATAGCCTTTTTAGGTGCACTGCTGGACATTAGTAATATAGGTATTTGACTTTTGACACTGCACCCATCACGGTTTTTGGTGACAGCGGTAGATGTTGTTACAGGGGAAAACGCTGTTGCCCACATTGGCGATATATATTATGAAATCGAAATTTATTTTTATACTAAGATAGATTTGTCTCTCTTTTACACGAAAGTTCATAATTGTCTTTTTTCACTTCATAGTTGTGAAAAGAAAGCGACAGTATATTTAGTATACGTTAGTACCAACTCTATTTGCATACTGAATGCGTTTAGAGCGACAGAGAAGCAGAATCACTTTGAAAGAATCATTCATCTTCACCATAGTTATATTGCCCTAGTTTATTTGCAATGGATATTTGGGATGATTTTAATAGTAAAAACGTCGCATCTTCGTATCTCATTGCATCCGTAAAAAAAATACCCTCATGTGCGGAAAAAAATCACTTAAAAAAGCTTGTAAAAAGCACACACATTGTTGTCAAGATCATGTACAAACTTATGATGTTTTATGTACGGTAATAGTCCAATAAAGACTTTATTTATTATTTACAGCATCTCACACTTGAAACCTACTTTATAAACATGTCAACTTAAATGAATTTTAGAAATTACATTATGGCTTGCTTTATTGATGAAAGCGTACTTGACACAGGAATAAAATCTTTAGGAGCTAACAAATGTGTGTAGGATCTTCCAACGCCGATAGAAACTGGCTTATGATAACATGATTGATTTTATTAGTCAAATTGTTTACCTTCATGCCCACACAAGTTGAGTTTACTGTTCCTTCCATTACCCAAACGTGATCTTCCTCCAGGGGTCCAGAGAAGCCACCCAGTCCCAGCCAAGAGGAGGAAAGCGAGGAGGAGCCCGCTGCGGCGGGGACTCGCCTCGCCACGTGCCACACGGAAGGGTGTACCGCCCCCGCAGACCAGTCTATACGACGCAAGTGGCTCATCAAGATGCGCTCGAGTGTTAGTAAGCTGGTAAGTACATTTTTTTTTACAATATGGAAGTAGCAAACAAGCATGGAATACACGATACGAAAAATCTGAAACTCATCAATTAAAAACTGGAATTTTCATTTTAACGGTTACTCATAATAAAATAGGTTACTCAAAATTTTAAATCTTGATCTTTTAATTTATTCTGAAATTTGAGGCTTTGAAAAACTATTCAATCGGTTGATCTTCCTAATTGCAGGATTGTCGGGGGTACAGAGGTATAGAAATTCATACAATCTTTAGAATCGTCATCAATGTTCGCAAAGATGTTTCAGAGCAAAGAAAAAAAGTCACAATTTTACTTAGTTCAGAAACAAATAATCGTAAAGAAGAATTAAATAACCAAAAATGAAGCTGAATGAACAGGCTATTAACTTTATTATATAATTAAATAAAAAAATAGAAAATAATAAACTGGTTGCACTTCCGGAGTGCCAGCAGGAGTGAAAACTTAAGAATTAACGTTGAGTCATCTATCGATGCGCGTAGCACGCTGTAACACAAACACACACACACTCATTCGCGCATGCGCCTTGTACCGCCTCAACGAAACAGCAGGCGCAGGCATACATTTGCGCCGCGAGGTAGAAAGAGAGAGGGGTAATTCCTCTCTAACGCCGCACCGGCGGTCTAAACTCCCTCCATCTTAAGAAGTTTCAAACAGGTCACGTGTCCTGACGCGAGTTAAACATTTTTATATTATTTACCCATCACAAAAGTTCACGACGTCGCTAAAGAAGTTTCCACTGCAAAGATATTGTAAGCCGACCCCTAAATAACGTAAAAATATTGTGATTTTTTTTCTTTTTTTTGTTATTTCCGGAATTATTCGATATCTGTCGCTTTGAAAATATTTCGCCAAAAGATCTGAAAGAATTAGAATATTCAAGCTTCATAATGCCTTCCAAAAATGACTAAAAAATCTTTTTAATTCCCCTAATATATTGTAGTAGTATAATATAAAGCACACATATAAACTCGCCACAGGTGGTAGGGACATATACTGATCTGAAATGGCCGTTGCAGCTGAAGCTGCAGTGCGACTACCCGGGGCTGCACACCATCCCGCTGTGCGGCGAGCACCACCGCGCGCTGGCCCCGCTGCTGGCGTGCGCGCTGTGCCGCCGCCGCCTCACCAAGCACCACAACCTGCACTTCATACACCACGTACGTACCGCACGCGCCCGCCCCCGGCCGCGGCTGCAGGCCGACTGCCCGGGGCTGCACGCGGCCCCGCTGCTGGCGTGCGCGATCGACCATTGTTTAGAGGGGAGGGCGGTCGACTCCTCTCCAATGAAGCTCCTCGAGCTGGAGCCTCGTGTACCAGGACGTCCACATCCCGCTCGACCCGTTTACTTGTACACGATTATCCCTTGCGGGAAGCCGTTCCAGCACAGCTTCTCAGGCTAAGGCACCACGTACGCACTGAGACGTCTACACCCCGTTCGACCCAGGTGCTGGTAGACGATTGACTACCTAGGGGGCGTAAGCTGCACGGAAAAAAGCTACGACCATCAGGAGGGAGATGGTGGCTAGTTCGCCAATCTGATATATTGAGTATAACTCCCTACTTACTGAACATTGTTTTACTTTAATTTAATTATATTATGTTATAATATTTTAGATAATACTATTCTATTATTCAAAAATATTAATAATAACCCGTACTTATCCCCTTCAAAATATTTGATTTGTCAAATAAGCTCTAGTCTATTCAATGCCATATTCAAAACATAAAGTAACTCACAAAATATGTTTACATTGGATCCGGGCATCTTAACAATATAAAGGCAAAAACGCTTTAAAATGTCATAAATTAGAACATCGAGTTGCACGTGCAGGGTTACACGGAGCTGAACCCGCTGCTGACGAGCGCGGGCATCCCGGTGCAGTTCGCGGAGCGGCCGGTGCTGTGCAAGCTGTGCCGCTACTACTGCACGCTGCTGCAGCGCCCCGGACACAACGACAAGCACGCGCACGCCTACAGGCGAAGGTGAGACTCGAACGAGTTTCTGAAGTGAAAACTTCTTTAAGCTTATGGAGGATTAGACGGAGACACTATAGTTCCGTCTGGCACATTGAACGCCGCGTTCCAAATCTAAGTTCAAAATAGAATAAAAATATTTATAATAAGAATTATAATATTGTTTCAATTACATTGGTTGTTTCTTTTGAAATATTAGTATAAATAGCACCATTTTTTTAGAAATAAATTATTACGATCTAAGACCTCGTGTTGTATATAGTAACTCTTCTACAAGCTTTTAGAAATCATGGAATTCGCGTCTTTGTAATTGAACGCTTTCCATTAGCTATACGTATAGTGTGTAAATATGTACATAGGTATACCTCTGTGCGTTATTGGTTTACATTATTCATTTATGTATCCTTTAGGAACACCTTAAACAAAGGGTTACAACTAAGAGTGCCTAATGGCATTCTCTGCCAACCAATACTTTATTATAGGCTGTTGTTAGCTTAAGGCACAGAATGGTGATATAATTTTAATCACATCCATCAGACTTAAATATAATTCTTAACATGAATAAATTACCTTGTTCCCTTTGATACATAACTCCACAAAAAGCGCTATTATTGTTTTCTTTTATTAAATATTGTTTCGTTACTTTCAGATTACTCCAAATCTACAATGTGGAAATACCGCCAGAGTTGGAGCGTGAAGCGACCGACTCTACCTTACTGGAAGACTGGGCCAACAGTGTCAATAAGCAGAAGAAGAAAACCCGCACCAAGTCCAAACAAAGGCGTTCCACTGACCCAGAGAAGCCAGACAGTGAATCTTCAGAGAGAACCACAGAAAGTTCCCCAGAGAAAGAGAAATGTAAGGAGGAAGACATGGAAAGCCAGAAGTCTCTTCAACCTCTCGAAGAAGATATCGAAAGTCTCATTTCCTCGAACAAAATACCGGTGCCGGGAGCGAAACCGGACACGAATATTCAAAGTGAATTTACGGAGGAAATGTTTGATGCAGATGCACCAATCATCCCGGTAGACAAGCAAACAGAATTGCAGTATCTACTACAGAAACAGAACAACCCCGCGCAGTTCCTACCGAAACCACCGAATCTGACGCAGAAAGTTAAAAATATACTGAAGATACACAACATCGGCATCACGAAACCTGGCCACCAGCACAGGATAAACGAGAAAAACGCGAAACGTGTGCAGAAATTAGGACAAATAGTCGCTCACAAGGAAAAAACGAGGAGAGACAGCGAAGTTGAAATGTTTGAGGCAGAAAAGGCTAAAGAAATGTCCCTACTCAAAAACATAACACTCAACGACGAATGCACGATAGAGACTATACCTAACAAGAAACCCGCCGACATTAATACGCTTAAGAACAAGTGGCAGATGTCTGAGAGCTTTACGCAAGTTAAGAAGAACTTGAGCGAGCTTTCAAAGAAATTGCCAGTAGAGAAGGATCCCAAAAAGCTGCCAGACGCAAAATACTCAAATCCCGTGAAAAGACTAGAAACCAATCCCTCGATATCAGTAAGGGAACTGTTCCCGGGGGAGGAAGAAATGAATTTACAGTGTAATATTGAATTTAACAACGTCAAAGGCGTGACTCCAGAGGGTTGGGAGAAGTGTAACAGTATGATCCAATACGACGCAGAGACGAAGAGACTTTGGACTGAACTCCAGAGACCGTACGGCAACCAGTCGAGTTTCCTACGACATTTAATATTACTAGAGAAATACTTTAGGAGTGGTGATTTAGTGTTATCGCATAACGCGTCCCCACATGCAGCGAACTATAGCAACTCTGTCCAAAGTCGCCTTCGAGCGTACGATAATGTAGCGCCAGAGTCGAGACGAAACGAGCCGTCAGTGAGCCTGATAGAATTCCGAAAGAAACCACCGATGAACGGCAAAAGTCTACTAAAGACCAATCAAAACGCCGAAGACAAAAATTCATCAGATTCAAAGAAATTCATGCCTCCTCCCGGAGCTCTGCCAAAAAAGCCTAAGAACGACCGAGCGAAAGTCAAGCCGTTACCACCAGAATTAATAGCGATCACACCAAACGTACAAGGCAGGAAAGCGATACAGAATGTTCTACAAAACATACAGCAATTAGTTAAGGGAGTATCTGCCTCAGATCCTACAGAAGTCGCAGCGGCTCCCATACCGCCTAAACCCGAAACCCCTAAAGAAAAGAAAGAAATGCCAGCCCTCAAATATGAACCGCCGAAAGAGAAAAAGGACTTACCCCCACCTAAATACGAGGCTCCGAAAGAGAAGAAAGATACTCCGAAATCGGATACTCCTAAGAAACAGAAGAATACGAGTAAAGCGTGGCGACCTACGCTCATGGCCATCACGCAGGTCAGTAATAAATGCTCAAAAATGTTTAAAAACTTTAATTAATTTGTAATAGCAATATTTCTGTGCCGCCTAGTGAAAACGAGTATAAGTTTGATATTGTAATTAGCAAAATTAAACTATAACGTGAAAGATTGTACCCGTAGTCAGCAGATGCACGTGTTGCGCTCTTGATCAGATTTAAAGGATTTTTTTCATTTGAGTGTTCAGACCTACATTACTGTAGATAATTTAATAAGTCAAAAGTTTTCATTGACTATTGATCATTTTAACGTCGTATATATGTGTCATTTTCAAAATATAAAAAATCTGAATATTATATTTTATGTCATCGTCAACCCATTATTGTCCCACTGCTGAGCACGGTTCTTCTCTCAGAATGAGAGAGTCTTAGGTCATAGTCCACTGCGCTGGCCAAGTGCGAATTGGCAGACTTCACACACTTTGAGAACCCTTTTTTTTTTTAGAGAACTCTCAGATGTGCAGATTTCCTCACGATGTTTATATTCTAATAAGCACATAATTTTAGAAAAATCTGTTGTGTGTGCCTGGGATTCGAACCTCGGATCCTCAGGATCCTCTGATATTTTATGTAATGCTCAATTATTTTTTGTATTTTCAGGAAAACCTGGCAAAGATAGCCCGAGAGCCGTTGCGACTGGCTGTAGATGGGCACAATCTCCCTAGCTTAGTCCAGGTGCTGTCTGCTGGCAATCGTTATCACATCACTTTCGAGGACTACAATAAAATGTGTGTTATCCGCCGCGAGCGACAACAACGCTTACAAGAGAGAGAAGCTAAGAACAAACGCCGAACGACAGATGACACTACTGTCGTAACGGAGCTACCGCCCTCTACGACTCTCGGGAACGGTGGTACGGTCGTGCAGAATATCTCAGCCGAGCGGGAGAATGAGCTGCAGCTTGGAACGAACGCGGCGACAATCCTAAAAAACGTCGGTTTAAAGAACATTACGATCGCACCAATCCCAGCCAAGCCCGCCACGGTGACTTCGCCCGCGTTGCTAGTAGCGACGCCGCTGAAGCCCCCGGAGGGCGGAGCGCTGCTCCTGCCCAAGATCCCCAAGTCGCTCACGGTCATCCCACAAGCACCACCCGAGCAAAAATAACGAAGATTCCTCCTCGTGATCGTGTAGCCACACGACACGCCGTCGACGAGTCGACGATACAGTGAACGGACCAATACAGTGGAGTGATGTGTACCAGTGCCGCGCGTTCGGACGGCTTATTGTGATCTAAGACTTATTAAGGATGCCTATTTTCGTACCGCTTAGTGAGAGCGCCCCGTCGGAGCGAACGCGACGGAGGCGATGCAATATGTAAGTAATAACACCGGTTGAGCCTTATAATTGTAGGACCGTGTATATATTAGCATAGGAATGTTGGACTTGCGCTGTGAATAGAGGTGACGTATGTGTTATATTGAGTTACTCTGAATTAGGTTTTATTGTAGCCCTTGTGCAAGTGATACGAACGAGACATTTTCATTATTTTATATATGTTTGTGTCCTTTATTTATTGCATTAGGATATACGACAAACAGTCTTTTTTAGTCTAAACATTTATCAATTACTAATATTTAGAATAGATATCACAAATCTTTTAGTTTTCTTTCCTTATTTTGTCACTAATGAATTTATATACTGGGAAATATATGATTGTAAAATCCAATATTTCATTTATGTGCTCTTACATACATTTAAATACATGAACATACACACACACATACATACATATTGTTGATATGAATCTGATACTAAAATTTTATTATGGATCAGAAATATTATCTAGAAAATCTATTCAATAATATTACAGAATAAATTTATCTGAAATGAAGATATATATATATTAGTATATCTGAATATTATAATTATGCTGTTGGGTATCAAAAAGTTGATTTCATCTTTATTTCCTTAATGTTTATAACAGATATAAACCAAAAAATAACCTAACAAACAGATTTCATTGTATCAGGTTCACAAAACATCCAATTGATTCATTCAAAATTCTCTAGTCAGGTTCTAATTTGCATTTATAATTTATTTCATAGAATGAATTCACTTCATCATTGATCGCTCGTATCATTTGCATGAAAATAGGCGATATAATGATGTGTACAGGTGTCATTTAAGTTAAAATATTTGTTTTCGTAACATTATTGCTTCTGAGGGGTATTTTTTGTATAACTTTACCTACTTAAAAAGATAATAAGTTCTCAGCGAGAAAAAGTTATAAAAATGAAAATTTAACTTAAATATCACCGTGGTAAAGTTGTAAAATGTGTAATTATAGTTTGTATATCACTGGAGCATATTTTTCCATTGATGTTATATAATTAATGTTTCATAGAAACTCATTCACATAATTATTGATAGTAAAAGCACTTAACCTACCAAAAATGTGGTCCACAAAACTTTGACAAACTAGGTATTTTTCCTGTCCTCTTCAGACGTAGGCTAAATCCAATATAATCATGTATTGTATCCTTATAAACTATATTGTGAGGAACGCGTGATACTCTTATTATTTTTAAGTATTTAAAGTTACACTAGTACTTCCCTAATAATGTATCAATTTAGTTACTTAAATCCATTTATACAATTAGACAATATTGAGACAGGTTTGGAATGAGAAACATCGATTACTTAATTCCTCATAGAAAAAAAATATATTTTGCAAAAGTATGTGACCAAGTTATATGAGTTTTTTCACGTGAAAATGACGGGTGATTACATTAGTGCCTGACTACAATAGTCACATACACAGCACCATGTATATACCACCAACTAACGGAGAGTTCCAACGATTTTTATATTTCAAATGAAGCTCATGGTTGAGAAATTGTAAGTATACATTATATATCTATTGTTGAGAATTACTAGTATTTTATTTGGTCCAATAATATAGATTACGGTCCAATGTTAAAGTTTAGATGTACAGAGAACCTGTGATTGTTGAGGCGGGGCTTTGCTAACCAACTTCATATTGCATAAAACTTGACTTGTCTGTCCGTTTTACGGTTGTATACATGTTGACACGTCTGTTACGAACACATTATGTTATACTCCACACATATTTAAGTATCTTTTCCTCTGTAGAATGCATTAAGTTCAGGTTTATAAAACAGTGTTCGATGTAGTACTTGTTACATATAAGCTGTATAGTTTTTGATTGTGTTTAATGATGTCTCTTAAATATTATGTAAATCTAAAACTGCCATAAAGGTTCAGCAAATTCAACCATTAAGGCATAAATTTCTTTGGGATTCGTGTATATTTATCTCTGCATTTAACCTTGGAAAGTTGTAACTGTTTGGTCTTTCATTCAGACATAAAGCTGACATACTATTAGAATCCACGTTTATCGCAAGTAGCTTTCTTGTTGGTGACCAAATCTACATTTAAACTCTTGGTAATTAGTACAATCTAACAATGAACATCAGTAATCAACATGTGAAGCAAACATCTAAGTCTTCTGGAAAAGCAATGCATCTGTGATTAACTTCTGATGGAGTCCCTGTTCTATATGACGTTGATTACCATAGATAGGTGGTTGGGCGGCAGTAACCACTTTCCATCAGGTGAACTGCATGCTTGTTTGCAATCATAAAAAAACCTATATTAGCTTGAAGTTAGTCTTATTTGACCTTCTCATATTATAATTAAAAACAGACATACATAATATTTATTTATAATCTAGTTTTCTGTTTATTTTTAAACATGGCAATGATTTTTATTACTTGTGATAGAGCAATAAGCAATAATCAAAATGACTAATATTAAAGTGATTTGTAAATATAGTTAAATTCATATTTTAAGAGTAAAATTGGTATACAGATAACTAGGCAGGTGGGAGGAACAATAGATATGAATATATTTACCCAAACCGTATAAAGATGTCAATTATGACAGATATAACAAAGTAATTTTGTAGCTTTTAAAAGTTGATAATTTGGTATATATTATAGTGGTTATAATAACGACATGTACATATATATTTTTGTACAATCGTCCAAATAGCGAAGTCCTCAGGGCGTATACAAGTTAGTGTAATATATGCTTTAATATAGTTGTACGAGCATACAGTATGTATATTTTTGAGTTGGTCTTGCGATTAGTGGATTAAGTACCGTTGGTCGAAGCCTCCGCCTTAACACTCAAAATTGTTATGTAACTATTTT
>DWNE01001418.1:0-22155 GCA_018249875.1 Cecropterus toxeus | reverse complement strand
GGTCCCGGGTTCGATTCCCGGCCAGACAGGCATCTGAATGATGAGTTTAGATTTCTGTTCTGGGTCTGGGTGTTTCTGTATTCGTCTTTGTGTGTCCATGGTACCCACGACACAGGAGAAAATCCTAGTGTGGGGCTATGAGTGTACAAAGCGTCTTTTTTTTAAAAGCGTCTATTTTATTCAAATAAAACCATTTTTTCGTCAACCCATTACTGTCCCAGGTCAGTCCCACTGCTGAGCACGGGATTTTTATCGGAATAAGAGAGTTTTAGGACATAGTACCCCGCGGTGGCTAAGTGGGAATTGGTAGATTTCACACCTCCACGATTAATATCAAGCGAATGATTAATATCAAGCAAACATTTCACCGCAAATATGTCCGACTCACCACACCAATAAAACCAAAATATAACAGAGGCATTGCTCTACGCAAACTCCACTAAACTATGTATTATTCCCTACAGATACTTTATACATGGTACGCCGTATTGAAGATATCGATTTCTTCAATATTGAAAAAAGTATACTTCAGTTGAGCTACAAACATTCCCAATAACATCCTTTTGTCCGGATCTGCTGACGTCTGTCACAAAAGGTATCGAGCAATCGTACGCCCGTTTTTGCTATGGCAGCAACAAACTCGATATTAACTTTGCGTAATACTAGGTACAAGGAAAAGTATTGATAGCTAAGGGAGCTTGTACAAGAGCGATTACAGGCGGCGCTTGTCGCTGGCGGCAACGGGAAGAATATGTAACCATATAGATACGATAGTTGTCAATATGGACAGGCACTCGTGTTAGCTCACTGACGCTCGTGTTAGCTCACTATTGCCCGTGTTAGCTCACTGTTGTTCGTGTGTTACCTGTGTGTGTAAATGTGTATGTGTGTGTTCGTGTGTGTCTAAATGTGTGTATTTGTGTGTGTGTGTGTGTGTGTGCGTGTGTGTGTGTGTGCGTGTGTGTGTTGCTTGATATTCTGCCTGATTCGAGTATCGAATCCCAGAAACATGTCACTGACAATCAGAAATTAATTATTACTATCTGTAACGGTAAGAAACTATTAGAAGGAAATTTACATATTTAAACAGTTCTAATTGTAGTAATTATAAATAATTATTAATAAATCGTACCATATTTAGTACCATTAAATAGCGCTCGCTGTTAAAACTTTTTGAAGTAATGTAATTGTCGAGTTCTTACTTCTGAAGTAATAAGTATTAATTAGGGTTTAAATGAATGTGAATAATATCATAATAGAGCGTTTTATGAAAATAGCTTTCCTGGTAATGTAAGTAAGTGAAGATGAGTATCATGCGCAAATGTCTTTTCAGGGGAAAAAGAAACCACTTTTCTGACATAATCTCGCATTCAGACTTAAGTTGCGTCATTTTCCTCAAAAATGTTTCTTACAATGTTTTGTAATGAGAGAGAACGTGTTTTCATTGGCTGGTACGGTACGATACTGGTACGGTTCGTCGTCGGTCTGATAAAAAAATAACAGATTGAATTAGAAGAAGAGTCCACCTGATAGTAAGTGGTTACTATAGCCCATGAACATGTGAGCAACATCATACAGAACTTCTTACTACTACCGAGGACTAAGATACTAGCCGGTAATCACATCATTCCAACAAAACGCAAGACCTGCTTCATGCTAGAAATGTGTGTGGCGGTGGTAAATCCTACTACGTCCTTGGTCAGATATTACTTCTACTCCAACATTTATGTTGATCACTCATACTAAAGGCTGAACAGCGATAGCCTTATAGTTGAAACACAACCTCTGAATCAAGAGTCCCAGGTTTGAATTCCAGGCCAATTTTTTTTCTAAAATGAGGTGCGTATTATTCATTAATGATTTACAGCGAAGGAAAAACTCGTAATGAAACTTGCGAGCCCTGTGAAAAAAGTTATAATGTGAACTCTACCAATTGACGACCCACGTCACGCAGTGATCACCATACCGTTATGACACGCAGGGGGTCCGGGTTTGATTCCCGGGCAGACAGAAATCTGAATGATTAATTTAGATTTCTGTTCTGTGTCTAGATGATTATGACTTTGTGTGTCTCCATGACACCCACGGCATAGGAGAAAATCCTAGTGTGGGGCTATGAGTGTAGAAAGCGTTAATTCGTACTTGTTCAACGCGGTGCGTTATGGCCTTAATCCTCATACTGAGAAGAGACCCGTGCCTAGCAGTGGGACAATAATAGGTTGACGAACAAAGTCTTCATTGTATTTGTATGTTTCTTAATGTATTTTACTTATATTTGTCTTCATTCGTCTTATATTTATTTAACAAAAACATTTCAGTTGAATATAACAATAGAAATGTCATGTTATATCGTCACTGAGGTAATTTCGTTCGTCTGTAAAGACGTCGTCTCCAGCTGAAAATTGTAGGAACTGTGTTATCTAGTTTTTTCCTTTGTGCAGATCTTTTGAGTTCTTTTGTGTAACAACATTAGTTGCTAGTTTTAGCGTAAAAATATATGATACCATTTCTTTTTCTACGACATACTGATCCATAAGTTCCATAAGTTCCAGTATATATAGCCACTTTGTAATCCGAATATATGAAATAAAATATATTTTTTCTATAGATCTATACATTTCATAAAAATGAATATGTATGTATATTAAAAGTATTTACCTATTTACCCGGCTACGTCAGAATAAGAGTAACTTTTTCAAGCGTAAAATGTCTATTTCTTTGGTGTTGTCCATTTCAAACGGCTTAGTTCGCAGAGACATAGGTTATAGATTTTTCTTAAAATAGCGCCTGTGAATAGAAATAATAAATTAATATAAAAAGTATTTTTAAAAAAGCTTTTTCTGTACAGTATTGAATTCTACCAATTAAGCTCTTTCACCTGATACCCATATTGGGTGGGTTGGACAAAAGTATGTATTCCGCCATTTTGTTGCGGCAGCCATTTTGAAATTACAACAATATTGATTACATGTAATTGCATTGTCATCAGAACTTAATGTGTGTTCTAAATTTTAGCTTAATCGGACACTGAGAAGTGGGCTAAATTCAGCTTGCAAGATTTGACCCAAGCATACATACAAACATTGCAAGTTAAATAAAAGCTTTTAATAAGAGTCTAATCGGTATTTTTGATTCGATTTTTCTTATGGTTTTAAAATCAATATTAGGAAATGTACACGGAGTCCACAGAGTGCAGATTTATAAAAAAGAATACTCAGTGTCTACTTTTCCTATGATAAAAATAATAATCTATCAATCCGCTAGTAAATTGTTTTAAACGATGCTATAAGTAATTTACTCCTATCTGTAAATGCAAAATGGAAGTTACACCAAGTTCATTAAAAATACATGCAAAGATACTTCTTAATATACAACTGTACACTATATTTTATTTAATATTTGCTGCGACAAAATAATGAGGTGTTGGCTGCTAATACTATAGGCACCATAAATGCGACGTGTATTTCATTCAGATTTTCTGTTAGGCATAATATTTTTTCTGCGACAATTTTAAAAAAATAATTGTAAGTTACGATGTGGAATATCTATGAGCCAAGTGCACCCTCAGAGCGAAGGAGTAAGCAGCGAGTTCGTTACGTCCGCTCCGCTGACTCTGCGAGTGACACCGTCGAGCCTCTCCACGACCAAATCTCGCCACAAAATGTATTAAATAAAAAATCAACTTTCTCAACGAGTTCAAGGGGACAAAATATCATTATAACGCTGACAGTAGTTCCCACCATCAAAAGGGTCATTACGCCGCGACGGGTTTTGCAATATTGAGCGTGTTCTCGTATCTCGGTTTTGTAGTTCAATTTTAGCTTACCAAAGGTCCACATATATAGGAATATTGAAAACTAAAGTGATATTTATATAGCGATTGAGATTATAGTTTATACTGTACTTATAATCAGTCGTATTGTCGTGAAGTCAACGGAATGCATATCAAGGGTTTGGTTAGCCCTAATTTTGTCAATTGAATTGGTCTCATTTAGACACGTCAGTCGACAATGTATTTTTTAATACCTCTTATATACATTATTGCATAGAAAAATATACCCAAGTCCGTATTGTATATAATATTCTTGACAGCACAAATACGAGTTAATAAATTCTTGTTATTCCAATATAGAGGTATTTCTGATACAAATTAAATTAAATGCTATCCCTAGAAACTACAGCGATTACAGCTAACTACGTAGTGGAAGCTTATGCAACCGTTAGGCGGGAGCCATTTCTCGTTAATCGCTTATCGGCCCACGTAGCCGGCAATCCTCGATACCATCGACATTGATATTTAGCCTTCCGTCACATCACGTCAGCTAATTCTCATTTCCAACAAAAACCCCCGGAAATTGGATATAAGGATCTGCGCGCTCGCATCCGGCTACGTGACGTTTGTCGAACACGTCACTTCACTATGTGGTAATTTCCGCTCTGTGCTCGCGGAAAATTACTTTAGCCGCATTAAATTTCCGACTGTGTGAAAATAAATTTACAAAAATTGGAAATTTTGACGTTATATCGTAGAAAGCTTTAAGCAACATGAATCTTATAGAATAACCGTTGATATTTTTGCACAATGTATAAATAACATCATGATCATTATTCAAATTGTACACGCGTAACAAAAAAATAAATCACCATCCTTCTAACGTAGGCAGGTAAAAGTATATATTTTAATGTACTAAAACTAGTACATCGCATTCAATAACGTAATATTGCATTATTCAATAATGTAAACATTATTCAATATATGCTATTTGGACGTCGACTACGACTAATCGTCTTCTATTCGACTTTTTATAATTACGACTTTACTTTCTTATGAGGCGATATCTTAGTCTTCGGATGTAGTAACGTATCAGTAATGGACATATAATGTAACCTCTGTTCTATACGCAGTTACTTACAGATGTACAACTTACCATCATGTGGATTGTTCTTTAGCTACTTTAATTTTAAATAAAAAAAACCTGAAATGAAATGAGTTTTTAATTTCATTTTCGAGTTTAATTTTGTATAAACCATTTGGTTCACATTCGACCGTCGTGTTAATACAACATGTGCTGTTGTACAAGCGGTATACCACCGGATGCAGCATACTAAAAGGGATGTACCACATCAATCCAACCAAAAAACGAGAAAAGATATTTGCTTTCATTAAAATACCAATAAATTAGTATATATTTTTACTTTTCAAAACCTATATTGAAAACACCAATCCAGCGGAAACATTTTTTAACATTCGTATAATTTTATTTTTATATATAAAATAATAAGGTTAAGGAGAAAGAAGACTATAATGTTCAATCCATCACGATATATCAATATCGATATTCGATATATAAATTTAATTATTATTTTTTGTTTATATTTAAGCTGGTTCAGTGGTTATCGTTACTATGTCTGTGTCGAGCAAGTCCTTAACAGCTGCTCGTATGAACCACATGTCATGTCACAAGTCAAAACATGACAACCGGAAATAGCACCTCAATCAATAGAAGTTTTCGATAAAATAGATTTATTTTGCTATTACTTCAAAACGTTAAATGAGAATGAAAATCAATTTTCTTTCTCGCGCACGAACGGTCTCATACCATTATTTACAAACAAAATGTAAAAAAAATACGTATGTTTTATGGGGCTCAACTTAAATATGTTCATGATAGATAGATACAGCCTGGTGACAGACAGACGGACAGAGGGAAAGACGGACAGCGGAATCTTAGTAATAGAGTCCCGTTTTTAGCCTTTGGGTACGGTACCCGAAAAAGGTAAACCTCATTGTTTTATTTATAGTTTAATTTTTATTTGTTTTCATTTTTTAAAATTTATTACAAATAGGTATACTAATTTTAAATACATGAAAAGTGTACATATAATTTTACGATCATTATACTTAAGGTAATAAAATGCAAAAGAAAATGAAATTTACATAAATAAATATAAATAAATTTTAAAGATATAACATAACATATGATAAATCCCGTTAAGGGAATATGGTTATAAGGAATATTGAGAACATAATTATTGACCCTGAACTCTACAAAAGATACGTTATATCAATTATGATATACATTTCACAATCCAATAGATATCCAGATTCGAATGGATAGTTATACGAAGGGCGAAAGGAGGGTCGGGGCGAGCACGTCCTCATTATTCAAATGCATCGAAGCAAATTATGGTAATCTGTAAACCTGTTCTGTTTCACCAATATTAATTAATACACGAGTCCGCGATTTGCGTTACCTCATTCATATTGCTTTATAAAATTTTGTTGCTCATACAAAAAATTAAAGGTAATTTTTAGTAAACTATTTTTTATATAAATTATATGAATGGATTTATTTCAATATAGGTAAATTATATGTTTGTAATGTCATAAAATAATAAACAAACTTTTAGTGTGAGTTTATACTCAATCGTCAGAAAAAAATTAATGTATGTGTCATAATATTACCTGTTTTATAAGTGACTATTGCATTTCGTGAAATTGTGATCTTTTCACAAAGACTGATTTAAACTGAAATAAAGTACTTAAAAGTTTCATAATTATATGGATTTCCGCATTGAATTGAAAAATAGTGTCAATGTCAGAGCTTCGCCTGTTTAAAATAATTAACTTATGGAACTCCAATTTGTCAGCGTTAACTAGCTCATCTATAATTTTCATCATGCATGTGTTTTAACTATTACCGCCTAGTAATAGACAACATCTTTAAGCGACTACAAAAAGGAGGAGGTAGATTGAAAATTGTGGATAGAGGTAACCGATTTAACATTTTTTATATCATTTCTAACACTAAATTTCATATGAACATCATAAATAATGTCGTACAAAATGACATTACATTTTTACGTCTGCAGCGCAAACTTCGATATAATTGAGAGATTTGAAGAACATGAATAAAATATCATCTCGTCTCGTAGTACATCTAACTAAAATGATTCCATATAAGTTCGTAGGAATTTATTATAACAATTTCAGCGAGGGTTGGAGCGTGTAGATCGATGGCGTCGCAGCAGGAACGGGTTATTGTGATATTGTGGCGGCTCATATTGCCGCCAGATTTATAGCCGGACACCGGTACGCGTTCCACTTACACTTATGTATCTATGATTAAGTGGCCGAACTAACATTATAGGTAGATCTATTGCTAGCTTTAGACTGGGTTAGTCTTTTAGACTTGATTACAAGTTCTTTAATACAAAAGCATTAAACTAAATGATATTGTATTTTATTACACCGACAAACCAAACAAACTATCTTTTTTTAAATTAGTTTTGGCAACTACTTGATGTCTAGTACAGAATTGAATTCTTTTCTTCAAAATATTTGAGTTTTATGAACGTTTTTAATATTTAATATAATAAATAATATTACTAGGTTATTCCCGCGGCTCCGCCCGTGTTGGTCTTAAGCTTTTGGTCGTTTATCACGTGATATGTATCTCATGTATGAAGAAGGGTCATAAGCTATGTATGTGCCAAATTTTGCTAAAATTCAATGATTAGTTTTGCGTCAAAAAGTTAAAACGTACATGCGACTTTCTCATAATCTTTCGCGTTTATAATGTTAGTAAGATAGTAAGAATATATTCAGACAGAAACCTGCATATTACTGTCAAAAGTTTCATATTTTTAATATAACATATTCTGATATATTTAAGAGGATATGTAATATCCTTATATTAAGTAAGGTAGTGTTACTTGTAAGGCTTTCCTTACAAACGAGTAAGTACAGTTCATATGAAAATTTAATTTCCAATGCTAATATCTTTTGAGAGGGATAAAATGATAAGGGTTCTAGATATTACATACTTTTTACTATTAGATATAAAATATTGTTTTTACCTTTAATTATTATAAAAAAACACCTTTTAGTACGAAATGCTTAACTATTACATATTAACAAGTAATCCATACTTGTCGTTGACCTTAAACGTAAAAAATGCACGAATTTATTAATTCGTGCATTTTTTACGTAGGATATTTCCTACGTAAAAAAACGTTACGCATTACTTCGGCCAGAAAATCGTTTGTTTCAAATGTTCCAAATACCAAACAAACTTATTATTGTATAGTATCATTCGTACTCGTTTCAGTCCGAGCCAATGCATAGTTTGGAAACGAAACAAAATATCTAACTACGTATTTATTACGCAAAATAGAGTACTACAGTACTCAGTTGGCAGCACCAACTATTGTATAATTCAAACTAAAACGCTTTCCCAATTCTATGTAAACAAGTTTGCGGTTTTGCAAAGCATATTCTCATAAACATAAAATTTGTAATACGCTAACTTTATCAATAACATCTCAAACTTCAGCCTTAAAGAGAAATTATTGTATAAAAAGGGAATTAATTAAAAAAACTTTCCCGTTTTTATAAATGTTTATCTACGTAACGTTGCTTTGGTTCTGATAAGAAGTATTTTTGTGCTTTAATAAATTATACTATCCTGTAGTATTGACTTTTGTACTATTTTAGTTTTTTTTTCTTTATATTAATTTATTATTATAATTATAATTAGGAGTATGTTACACCGCGGACATTAGTGTGCCTGAAAACGAATGAGAGTTTGATTCCCGATGAGTTTCATCAAACATGTTAATGATTAAAATAAGCATATACTTATTGGACTTTGGCAACTCGTCATCATCTCATTACTATTTAAAGCAAGGATTATCTCTCTGAAATCACAATTCTGCGCTGAGAAAGTGCAAGCATTGTCATTCAATTTAAACATATATACAAAAGTTTATCTGTACATGTCATGATTAACTGGCTTAAAGCTCAGTTGCAAGATTTGACCCTCACATACTAATGAAGTAACAAAGCAAGGCAAGGCAAATGAAGGTTTGTAAGTTACAAAAATTACTTCCAAACCTGGAGGATAAGTCTCAGTAATCGATAAACAAAATATAGACGAATGCAAATCCATATCGATTTCAGAATAAAAGTTTAATTGCAAAAGTTGTTTGTAGCGCGCAGACGGAGAGGCGACTCGCGTCTGACTTATCTTCTAACTCTAACAGCTAACACCCTTCTATCTATAGTATTATCGAAGAAGCCAAATCGATCCCTAATAGGTTTCAAATATACAAACTATTCTTGTATCAGTGGTGTAAAACCGTGTAGATCAGCTGTATTTTATGATGGGTTGTAGTAAAGCAGAATTACTTATCGAAAGTAAATCAACTTAGTCATCAGAAACAGGAAAGTAACTTTTATGAGGCGTTATTCATCGAAACGTAATGACCACAGAACTATACCAACACGGCAGCAACAGCATTCGTAATTTCTTTAATTTGGCACAACACCGACACGTCACGTCAATTTTATAATGAAGTTTTTTTCTGTTTATTCATCTGAACAAACCAAGATAAGTAAAAGAAGTAAGCAATAAACAAGTAAATATGAACTTTAGAAAATAACGCGACATACATATAACCGACATAGTGCTTTTTTGGACATTTTAAACAAATAACATTTTTATTTAAAAACGGCTGATGGCAAGTTACTTTAGCGCATTTAACTAACAACAAGAAATAAAATAAAAATATCTAGTAATATATTTACTTAAACTGAATACGGCACCGAAGGTAGGTTTAGTTTTATAAGGCACAGATGACACCTTACATGGATTACTAGTCGCGGCTCTAGGTAGGGGCGCTACAATACCAAATTAGCCCTCTTGACTATAGACAAACGCGCGATCTGAATCCGCAACGGCCACACGGTATCCGATCAGTTAGAACTTGAAACTTTACGCTTGTATACCTACAGATTGTAGACGTCTGTTTGCACATTTCACAGCGTTGTAATGAGTTCCCAGGAAGTATTTCATATTATGCCAACGTTCACTGCACCACGATCCATAGCGCTCTCGGCGACAAAGTTGTAACAATTAACTTTATTTATTTTTACCCAGCATTTATTTATTTATTTATTTTTACCTAGAAGTAAAAATAAATAAATGCTCAATCCTACATTATTGGTAACTTTTTAAAAATATTAAATGTCATCAAAAATGTTTTTATTACTTGACACTATTATGAATTATATTTATATTTAACCGTCACCTGGAATAAAATGCTTTAAAATAATCTGTAACGTTCAATGAATTCGAATGCTTTCCAAAAAAATCGTGAATTGGTTGGTGAAGCTTAGAATTAGCAAATAAGCGTATTAATGTGGCATGTATTTTATTTATTAGTCAATATACTGACACTCTTAATTATAATAACAATAACCCATAAAGTAAACATTATATATATTTTTTATTTTTTATCTACCTGGGTATGCGGCTGTTGAGCAAAGGCTCAGATGCCTCCACGGTTCCTTATCCCTCACTAAAACCAGATCACCATCATGCCAGATCCTCTCACCATCTTTATTTAGGCCGTCCACATCGACAATAGTTGCCTACAGGTGGGATTTGAATCAGTGAGTGACACTTCTCCCTCACCTCTTTTCCTGCATCCCACTTACATTGCCCGGCCATCCCCGTTTCAATTGAGTTGTTTTAGTCCTACATCTTGCGATGTCAGTCTAAGAGCAAAAGATGGAATTTTAGTTTTCGTCTGCCAGCTTTATACCAAGGACAATTCGCTTCACTGTCTTATGGCAAACATTGAATTTGTCGAAATTTTAGAAGATTTTCGGTGCATGACCATGATTGCGCTCCTATAAAATGAACAGGACATGTAAATGTTAATTAGTTTACATTTTTGTGACATACAAGTAGAAAAGTCTCCCTTCACAAGCGTCTTCATGGACTAGAAGCTCTTTCAAGCGTTACGATTTCTATATACTGTCTGTTCTCGATGAGACTATCTCGCCCAAGTCTATGTCCTAATTACCCAAATGGGCAGAGATGAATGTTTCTATTCTATTTCTAATACTATTGGTAATCTAGGTTTTTAAATTATTCATCGTCAAATTATAAAGAGCCCTAGGCTCAGTTCAGCATGTAGAATTCATCATTTATTCTGCCTATTCGGGTATTGAACCCGGAACTCTCTACGTGAGAGTTACGAATATGGTTACGTGCGTCATCATAGATGCATGTAGTTGTCGCTCACTCTAAAATAGACGAGAATTACTTGCATGTTGATTTCTGAATAATTGGTAAGACCTCTCTATGTCTTCCTTACAAGACGTGAGGACTAAGACATCTTGCAAATACATATCCATTGACTTCGGTCAACATCAGTAGACCATTCTAGAATCTACGTAGATTTATGCGAAATGACTAACGTTTATAGCTATCTAGGTTATATTATACACATAGCGCCTTAGTTATCGTCACCGCTTCTACATATACCGGGTGTAATCGTTAGGTGTGCACAGGCGATTATTTCGAAACTATTACAGATATCAAAAAACTTTTAACTGATATCAAAAGTACTTCACCTAATAGAAATATAATCCCCTGTGCACACTTAACGATTACACCCGGTATATGTTATGAGTGTGAAAAAATACCAAAAAACTTAAAAGTTTATAAAAAATCATATATAAATTTTACGCTAGTAGTGAGTTAGCCAACGTAGATTTTTCTGATCTATGTGTGTAGTAAAATTGAATATATGCTTGAATCTTATAATAACCATCGCTAAAAACCTAATGTTTTTTGAAAAAAGTTCGGAAGAGGCTGTGACGTATACCAATCCGCTTTGTTAGCGTGATCAACTAAACCTCTCTTATTATAAAATGAGAAGCGATCTTAACACAGTTATAGATTGATGACGAGATGACAACTTTTGCTTTTACCTTTTCAGTAATAACAATAAATATCACTTATTTATAGAGTTTTTTACTAAAACTACTGACATTTAAAATCTAAAAGATGTCATTGAAGCATGAAGCGAAAATAAATGAATGGATTGAAACAAAACTCTTTGATATTCACTTTCCATTATGAGCTCAATTTATCTGCGATCCATATCAAACAAGGTACTCCTTTAGGTTTCGCAGAACAAAAATTGGTATTCTTCCTTTTAACATAATCTCATTTTATCATTCAAGTCATCGACGATTCTGATATTTTATATAAATGCAGACTCTTCTTGCGTTATTTAAGTAAATAGTGATCAGGTATTCTAATTTTCTCATCTTCTCTTTAATTTAAGATGACTATCATCCGTACCGTTTAAGATTGTCTAAATTTAAAAAAATAAATATCTGTTTGTATCTGGTTGTTTTGTATTTGTTGGTCTATGTCAGTACAAATAATATAAGAAATTTTGTGTGTAGTTGTGTCAGTAAGTGTAGAGATAAACTTTTTAGTATTACGGCATTGTTAACGCTATCAAGTATCCAGTAAGACGGTGCTTCTCAAACATAATTAATCCGGAGCTCCGCAGAAACAGATCAGAATGAATAAATAAAGGGTGCTTTGGTTGTTTCCCAGTAATTGTGTTAGCGGTCACATTACGGTAATGTTTATTTGGAGGATGGAGCTTATCTAGTGTTCTCAAACGGCTCTAAAATTGTTGGTTGCAAGGTAGTTAACCCTTGTGGGAGGAGAGTAAGAGAGGGGCGCGGGCCGCGGTGGCCGTGAGCCCCGCAATAGATAAAACAGTGATAGAACATGCACCGCACCACCGCTATGAATAATTCATTAGTTTCAGTTGCCACTTTTGTTGGTATCGGTGGCTTTTCAGCGCTTCACACCGTTAAAAATGCGCGTTAGGGCCCCGTTATTATCACACGCTACTGCTTCGCCATCCCGTTAAGTTAAATCTTTAAGTTCAACATCGACGCGTTTATTGGCTATTCGCTTCACGTTAAACGGTAGTATACAAGTGTAGTATCTTTTTAAATTATACGCGAAATAAAGTAACAGTAAAGTTACGTTACTTATTTATTTGTCGGGGCCTCTACAAGACCTTTACAAACAGGGCATGCACATTAATCGAAACTATGTTAAAAGCAGTTTAGAATATGTTTCTTAGTTGAATAGAAGTCATAGTTGAATAGAGGTCTTCCTGACTCTACTTTATACTTTAAATGTTGTGCTGCTACGTCATAGTTTGACGAATGTTGTAAGGGATGTTTCACATTACCTTGGCTTTCTAGGTTTTAGATTGTAGTCCAGTCCACAGTCCATTTGAAAAGATGCGCAAATGATTGGTAGTCTTTTTTAAATTTTAAGAACGGATAGATTACAGTTTTCATCACTTTCGTAATGTCTATCATTCTTTAATTAACCCTGTCGCAAAGAAAGTTATACAGTTGTAAAATGCTTATGTGTAGATGCAGCCAAATATCTACGACAAAACTAAAGCAGAAAACCAGGTCGACCTACGTTAAGATAGGTCGACGACATTTGAGTCGAGCGACTATATGTGGGTCGCAGCCATTAACTTATTATTGATGTAAACTTCTGCTTAAATTACATTTTGAGACTTGTACCCTTCTGTGTAAATGTAATAAATAAAGATTTATGTTTTTACTGAGGGCCCTTTGCTATGTCAAGATGCTAAGGTTTTAGACGTAGAGGCTGTTAAGAAGGCACATGGGTGCCGCCCGCCCTACGGATTCGGTCATAATTTACGATCATCCCCCAAAATCCCGGGATTATTTTTATTCGATAACAATAAAGGTGCCGCAGAGGGTTACCTTTATTATCACTCAGTGAGGGACGACTTTTTACAACTTTACACGTGTTATGATGGAAGGGACAGGTTACTTTGTACTGTATTTTATTGACATAATACAGCTATTAACAAAATTTGTCGTCAACCCATTATTGTGCCATTGCTGGGCGGTTTTCTCTCAGATTGAGAGAGTTTCAGGCTATAGTACACTGCTCTAGCCTAGCCAAGTGTGAATTGGTAGATTTCATGTATCTTCGGGAACTTTTTTTTAACTCTCAGGCGTGTAGTTCTCTTCGAGATGTTTTCCATAACCGTAAATCGGTATTGATTGATATCTAATACGCACATAATTTAAGAATAATCCCTGGTAATTGAACCTCGGACCCTGGATTGAGATGCCCAGTTTCAGCCATTCGGCTATCACTGCTCCGGCTGTCACTAAATTAGCAATAGTATTAAAGTAATTTAAACATAAAATTACTAAGTATATGTCACTTTTAAGGGTTAATCTTATTTATTATTCATGCATAATGAAGATCATGTTTCTTACATCATCTATTATTAAAGTTTATTACCACTGTACAAATTTATAAATTTGTACAAATTTTTAATATACACATATATATCACACGACGAACGCGGATTGCGTTCGGCGTGTGATATTTTAAAATAACTTCCAAGTTCACATGTTTTATACTACAGACTTTACCTTTGTAAGAGAACCTGTTGTCTTATGTTAATTTTGATCTATCTCTTTATATCGTTAATCTTAGCAGCTTAATCTAAATTTCATGCTGGAGCTGTGTGTGCAATGTGGTGTCGGGTAGAACGACTCCACTCCCTCTCTTCCTGTGAATGTTGCAAGAGACGATCAAGGAACAATATCCGAAAGAAAGACAGCGTCTTCTGTGTAACATTAACACGACTTTGTTCACTGACACGTATGCCAAGCTCAGTGACTACTGGCAGAATTCCACATTAAGCGTGACTTATGTCTCGCAGTTGACTTCAAGCAGCTAATGGATAGATGGATGGAGACAAATGTCAAAGAAATTCTCAAGAACGTATACCTAGATGCAGGCTAATCTGTTATAAATTATTGTATAGAGTAATAAACGGCAACGGCTACTAGAAGAGATTAGTAATATGATAGATACTCATAGGCCACGATGTATCCAAATCTCCATTGTTCGAGTTCCAGTGTTCTAAAATACATTCCTTCTTAAGTTATACTATAATCATGTACAAAATTAACGAATACGCATAACTTCTTAAATACGTATCATCTTATGTATGTTTCTAATATAGCGTTTTGTAAGTATGAAAACAAAGCGTTATTATTGTTGGTGCGATCGCCTCGTTCCACACGGGCCTCCATAATTTCCAGAAGGCAAATTAATCCGAGCACGGGCGGCCGATCGGCGCCGGTCAGCGCGTCCTCGCATACTAATGCTATTGTTTATCGGAGGGGCTAATCTGTGCCTACCAGCCGCTACTGCCCACTCTCACAATTATAACGGATCACTTTCGGTTAATCCGCCTTCTCGATGAAGGCAGACGTGCCTCCGTTACCCGTTTTCAAAACAGTGTCAATTTGCATTATAACTCCTTTACATATCCATTGTTACTTGATGTTTCATTTTCATCAGAAGTTCCGGGTAATAAAACATTTGTAAGATTGTTGTTACAGGCATAAAACAATGACTAACATCAAAAATTTGGATTTTTCATGCTAAGCTCTATTTTTTCTAGTTAACGATTATTTTAAATAATATTTCCAACATCTAACTAAAATAATGATTACGTAGTAATGATTACTAAAATACCATTACCCATTGCCGTAAACGCTTGTAACAAACATTTTTTCTTTCCGTTCGGCGATAATCCACTAAAAGTTTTGGGTAAAATAAAAAGGATCGATTTATAATAACGTTATATGTTCCGTACGCTGATAGATGATGGAAACCACAAACAAGGTTGTAAAATAACTTTTTTTATGCCAGAAAAACTTCTTAACTTAAGTCGACCTCTTAAGATAACATATTTACTGCTCGTTATAGATGCCATAACCTGATTTTGTTTACACGCTACAGAAACATTGCTTAATTTATGACACGTACGAATCCAACACAAGTGTAATAACTCAATTGTTTATAGGTTTTTGGAATATTATAGTGTAGGATTAAAAATAGTTCATTATGAATATCGATCCTGTTGGTATCCATTTCAGGCATTGATCATGGACGTAGGTGTGATACTATACACACGACTTTAAATTAGATAACTTATCAATTTATCTCCATGATGCAATAACACTAAAACAAAAGTACACTTGAAATACTCATAGCTCATAGAAGTAACAGAAATTAAAAAAATAACAATCCCGGGTAGCTACGTCACTTCCAGGAAATTCGGAGCACGATTAAATGTTCCGGTTTTGAAAGTTACGAACCCCGGGGCAAGCGCAATGTTTACCGACGGTGTAATTTGAGGGTTCTCTACGTGCAATAAGCGTTAATTTTATTTGAATGTCCCACGATATCCGATTGCAGTGAAAACACGGCACACCCAGTGCGCCGCGGCTAAGTAATGAGCTTAATATTACAAGCCTTACATTACTTTTTCTTTAATTATCCCCGTTAATTTTAAAGGCATTGCTGTGTATTTTTGTGCTATAGTCTAGTATCCTTTCACAATATGCTATAAATAGATGTAATTAGTTTAATGTTATAACAAGCAACTTTAGAATATGGTCGCTTAAAGTTCGGAGGTCAAATCCAACCAAGAAACGAAACTTCTGGAAACTGGTGTTCATATATGAGTTACTGACCTGGAAGGCTAAGTTAGGACGACTCATGTATTATGTCAAGAAAAAAATATATATTACGGTGGTACAGGCGCAGTCGAACCATAAAGAGTTGCCACCCCTTTAATTTTATGCGCTGAAGGGAACCTTAAAATTACTTAGATGCAGTAAATAATTGTCAAGAAGGACGTCAGGACTATGAAAAGTAAAATCAAAATATTGGATTAAGGCAAACAGGGCAATGAGAACATGGCAAATATAACTCACTACAGAGTATTCTTTATTTGTTTTGCACGAATATTCAAGATTTCCAATCCTATTATCAGAACGGCAATAAATTATTCGCGCAAAATCTATTTTTAAAGTTTAATTTCGAAGATTTTTATAAAGTTGGACCACGACTCTGAACTTATAGACCAATAAATCAAAAGCTAATTTGGTTCAAGATTTGGGAGGCGGCAAGCGATGCGTAGCGTAATGTGTTCTTTACATCAAAAACACATTTAAAAGAAGTTAGATTGGCTTACCGGAGTTGGCGTGCGGCCATACGTAGTTGGAGCCTTTTCGGCGCTCCAAAGCCACTCCTAATCTTCAGGATCCGCCGCAGATTGTTTGCAAGCATTTTGGTCCATCAACAATTTATGCGGAACTTTCTCTACATAAATTATTAAAGCTCCAAATGAGGCCTGTTTTCCTTATCGAGGATTTACAAAAATATCTTAGCTATAATATTGTGATCGTGGCTATTGATGTGCGTTCCAAATAAATTATTATTTGTTGTACCACAGTCAATTGGTAGACTGCAGATATGTTTAATTAAGTTTAAAGGTGGATATCAGGATTAAATCTATACACCATCAATGTTATACCCATTTCATGTCTAATTAAATATATTTGATTCTGGTTTAGCAGTGTAAAATATATGTAGATTTTAATGACTTAAGATATCTGATACAAATAGAAGGTGTACATAATATGGTCTGCAGGCATTCAATCCTGGTCACATTAGTAGCAAAAGTACCAAGGTAAAATTGTTGAATTATCTTTCCTTGCGATATTAAAGATACGAAGCGGTTCCATGTTATTTCAAATAAACTGCAATGATCATGAGGTTACTTGTTTTGCTATTTGCAATGCTGTAGTTATTCAAATCGCATTGCTAATGTTCTTTAGTCTGAACTTCTTATAAAATATTAACAAATTCTACTCTCTTAAATACTCTATCATAGTATTTTTTTTGTTTGTTTTAGTTCATAATCATCTTGTGTAAAAGAGGGTATTTCTATCTGTAAGAAAACACTGCTCTGTACTATCTGATAAAAGATTATTAATAAAATATGTGAAAAAATATGGACATAGGTAGGACACAAATCCGTTTCACAAATAGTATTCTACATATTACTTACTATTTGCTTCTTTATTTTTGTTTTTTATCATAAGGATTTTAAATGGTAATTGTTCATAAGTGGATAAAAAGAAATACATTTATTTAAAACAAGCTTTATTTTTCATAACCTACTCATTCATATATAGTGTCATTACGAGAATACGTATGATGCTCATAATATATGTAAGTTAGTCGCTAACATTGCTCAATTTAAATACTCTGTTATTAAAACACATCCATCGCTTGGCTTAATGAATATATTTACAATATTATCTAGATGCAGCATTTACCTTATACTCGTAAATAGCAATTTGGCAACATGATAACGATAACATTCACATACTTAAGTATGTAGGCAACTATACCTACACAGTAATTGACAGAAGAAATTTGACTACTATACACAAAATGATAGAAATCAAAATGCTTGTTTTGTTTAAGAATAAGCTGTAGTATTGAGATCAATTCTGATAAGGTACAGTACAATGTTCCATAATCTTAGATATTTATGCCAGGTTGGCAAAGTTGCTTTCTATTGCCAAGATTTTGTTCGAAGGCAAAAGTTTACTTTAAAATTGCTATACAAAGAAATAATTATTTAGCGGTTACCTACTGCTGGAAAAATGATAAAATCTGGAGGGATTTTTGACTACCTATATACAAATTCATTGATAAAAACGCCTAATTTTTCTACACGCCAATTCCTTTTTGCATCGTTTCATAAATATTTTTACTATATTAAAAACTAAAAGTTTAAAACAGCCATCAAAATTATTATAAACAAGAACATAATGTAACACAGTGTAAAAGGACAAAATGTACGTGAAAAAAATACAGGTAGATTGTAAAAGTAAAAACGCAGAATTCGTTCAGTCTTAATCTATTTTTATAAAATAATCATTATAATGCCTGTGCACTTATATTACGTTAGTACATGTGCGGTAACTTTTATAACATCACGGCTTAGCAGATTTAATAATTACTACCAAATCCATAATATTCAAAACCGGGCCTTTAAAAGTGTTATTAAAATCTTCAACATCTTTTTATATTTTTATTAATACATTCTTCTAAATCTGCTCTACCGCGAGTGTACACTTATTCCAAGGAACTGTTATACATTATATTCATTACAATAAATAGTTTACGTAATTAACAATGATATTTATACATATACATAAATATTGTTATCTGTACGAAAACTCAATATAATCAATACTTTAGTATATAATATTATTTTAAACCATATGCCTAATTTTTATAATGATATATTATTAATCTACGTTACCTGTTTTCCAGAATAATACAATTTTGATATAAAACCATAACTGTTAATTAGGACATGTATGTAACAAGCTAGCAGTTAAATTCTTTTATTTTTTTAATATTTTCGGAAAAACTAGCTACTAGTGCAGTCTTTTTTCTAAATGAGGTGGCTTGAGTAAACATACAGCCAGTCGAATCGCTTGCCAATTCATAAAACTTCTTAAGAAATTACGTAATTAAATAATTGAAATGATTGCTTACAATTAAACATCTTAAAAGCAATCTATGAATATTCTAAAATTATATCATCTACATGAGCTTTATTTCGGTTAGAGTTATAAACATAAGAGACATTTAGCTTATATAGGGGACTACATTTGCAAGAAGTGTCATTAAAGTATATTGCTTAAGAATAAATAATTAAACAAAACAGAACTAAAATCCGCGGAGGGCTGCTCCAGTTGGCGTCACCTGAAAAATATACTCATTTACGTATATGCTACTAGCCTCCGAGTTGAATATTAATATTTATAAATATAAAATAAATATAATATACAATTAAATATGTTTATGTATATGTCGTTTTAAATGACCGTGTACACAATACATGTACTTGCAACAAAACAAACTATTCAAGTGTACACGTGCGTAACAATAGGAATCTTTTTAAATCGCCCATGTAAAGGCTATTGAGACTGTGCGACTAATTTATCGGTCGTCAAATCGTAGAGTCACCAGTTTCTATTTCGATTTGGCGACTTTTTTTCGTTAATTTAAATTTATTCTTATTCCTAGTTGGAACTCAGCCACAACGCAAATTTGCGTAGTCAGATCTAATCTTCACATTTTGTGCATAGCAATGTGGAAATAGCTAAAAATTGAAAAGTGGTGTATGTTAAAAAAGCCTGGAAACCTCTAATTTAATTTTAAAAACTGACAAGTGCCCGTAAAGAGCGCGGTAATAAAAATAGGTTTATATATTTTTCAATGATCAGATTTCTTGAAACTAGTCAAATACGAATTTATATGAAATTTTGCACCTATATTGAATTTCGATTCTGCTGAGTTTGAAATGCTGCTTACTTTTGAATTAGTTTCGTAGAAAAATACGCTTTGTTTCAATTCGAATAAATATTTTTTGAGTCGTATCAGTTGAACGAGTAATCAAACTTGCTTTTACGCTTCAGATGTCTTTGTCATAAGCTAATGAAAGTGAACACTTATTTACCTTTAACTTGCGATGCACCTCCCACCCAGTTGAGATGTGTCTTCCCGCCACCCTCGTCTGTCTTCTGCTTCCCCTTATCGATCTCGTTCAGGTTCGATTGATACTTGGTACCTGGATTTCCAGACATTTTAGTTAAATTAAGTTGAGAAAACACGGAAGGGAAAGTTTACGAAACTTATGCCTAATGTGGACATATTCAAGTCGTAGTTATGCAATGCAATAGGTTTTATTAAAACTGAATGCCAGAAAAGTTTGTCTCTTCATGACCTTTTTAATGTATATAAAACAAATTTGACTGTAATGCTTTTAGTAAGTTATAGTTTGAATCAGCTAAAACACGTATTAGATAAATTGAATTTGATAACAGAAATGGAGGCTGATCTGAAAATGTGTCGCTTAAAATCTAGTATGACGATGATGATTCAGGGAGGAGAGCGTGTCTGAAAAACATCACTGCGTAGGGTCATGACTCCACGGTAGATGCTGAGAGCCTTATGCCCATAATTTCAATACAGTTTTTTTTGGTGTGTATTTTTTTTGTTGTCTCTTTATTTTTTTATTACTTGCGTTTTATCGTAGTCTTTTTTTACAATTTGTTTATAATATGGAAGTAGCAAATGAGCATGCAGTTCACCTGATGCTAAGTGGCCACTCCCACCCATGTACACCTGTAACCAACCTTAGATAACATCAGTCGTACCTGAGGTTGGCCACAGATGCGTTGCTACGTTTGAGGACTAAGTTGGAACGCCTCGGATAAGTACATCTTCCTTACCATACCCAAGCATATTTCCATCTGGATTTAATATAATTACTTATAATGATGTATTAATTTTTAAATCATAATGTGTTAGTGTGAGATATTGTTTATATTCTTCTGTTCTGTAATTTATTAAACGCCATCAATACAGGGCTTGTATACAGAGAAGTTTGGAAAAAAAGATCGTTATTTTGATACATTGTAGTAGCGTCTTTCATTAAAAAAATTACTCAAGTAGATAAATATAATAATAATAATGTTGCCAGCATTCTGGAAAATCATCCTAGAGGCTATATTTTGTTATTATTTTTTGTCTTGTCTTAACTCTATTTAAACTCGAATCGGTAAGGCACAATTATGTCAGACGACATAATGTTAGGTTATGTTGTTTTTTTTTTATTTTCAAGCCAGAACACAACCATGTTTTTATGGGGAGATATAGGCGTGGTGGTGCCTCCGAGGTCGAACCACAACCAATTCTACGACCTTCAAGTAAAATTACGTCAAGACGTAAATTGCTGTTGAGGTTTATCGCTTTCAATGAGAATGACTTTAATGATTTGAAGGACCAATAGCTCCATATTCTTTATTTACCTACGATAAACGCATAGCCTTAAAAAATAAGTATGTTTTAACTTGTTTCTATATTTAAAGTTTGGGGGAAAACACCGTTGAAAGTCTGGTTGAAGTTTGATGATGATACAACAATTATCTGTTTTTGTTATATATTATATTATTGCCAATTGCTAGGTGCCACTCGTAGTTATCCGTAGCACCGCCAGGAATAGACAGCGATCGATCAGATTAACAAACATGACTACGAATAGCTTCAAAACAAAATTGATTGTCATAATAACTTTACGTAATTAAGTACGTAGAATTACGTTTGAACATAGTATTATCCCATTGGTAGCGGGTCAATTACGGCAAGACTATAGCTACCTAAATATAATGCAACACATTGACCGACCATAAAATCACGCACGCTTTCTACACTCATAGCCCCACACTAGGATATTCTCCTGTGTCGTGGTTGCCATGGACACACAAAGACGAATACACAAACACCCAGACCCAGAACAGAAATCTAAACT
>DWNE01001417.1:0-22157 GCA_018249875.1 Cecropterus toxeus | reverse complement strand
TAAAGGAACTAATTCTATAATATGGATTCAAATTCTAGGAAAGTTTCAAACTAAAATTGTGCAGTTTTGTACAGGAATGTATTTGTAAAATCTTAAGCATCTAATTGAAAAAGAAACTACAAGTTAAGAATGAATAAGACACACATATAAGAACCCCTCGTTGCTTTTTACAAGAAGGTAATATTGATAATCTGAATTAAAAACAGTCAATTGATTATTACTTTTGTGAAACGAATCTTTTCATTAAATTTACAAGTCGTAGAAAAAGGGAAATCGCCATCCCCCTAAATCAATTCGATTCGCTTTAAAAATCTGTATGAAAAGGTAAATCGTGTTTTCTATCCAGTATTAAATTTCCATCAAACAGAAGAAACAGAGGTTAATTTCATAGAGCCAGAAAACAAGGCGACGAAATCAAATTTGTTCAAAACCGCCCCATAATTATTTTTTCTCCCCGCACCATTCCATTACTGAGGGATCAGTTTGTACAGTCAGATATGTTTTATTCTCCTTTAAATCTGCCAATGTATCGGTTTTACATTTAAAATACGTAACTAGTATATCTGTAAATTATATAGGTTATGTACCTACTGCAAATTTCAAATACTAAAAACATCGAAATCTTAAACGATTATCACATTTTTATTACATTAGCATCAATTATTATATTATTTGTAGTTTAGTTTTACGAATATTTTAGTTTGAAAGAACATTGGAGATCGATTAAAAATTATCCAAAATAATAACAAAAACCTACTTTAATATAAATTTGACGAAAAAACTCCAAAATAAACATTTTTGTATACACGCCTATACTTCCCAGTCAATCTTTTCATACCTTAATAAAATATCATTACCATATTTTTTACGCTGACGGTACCAGAGTGTCGGCGCCGCAAAACGCCGTAAAAGCGAATTTTCTCATACACACTTTTATAATGTTTCTTGTTTTACTGTTCCCCGAAGCCATATTTTTTACTTAACCATAAAACCGTTCCTAAATGTAGGGTTTATACATTTCATGCTGAAACTAATAAACTCTACAGACTACACAATAGTCTACGAAACGAGGAGAGCTTTTTAATTCCGCCCAGCTATTTTAAAGTAAGAACTATATGGTGAAACCGACATATTGTTAGTCACAAGTTTTGGAAAAAAGGGATGTTTATATATATTTCAAAATATAAAGAAATATTTATGTTTTATGACAATAACTATTTTTAAATAATTTATATCATTGAAAATTACAGTAATATATTGTTTTTGACGACCCGCGTGGTCGAGCGGTCACCATACCGGTCTGACGCGCAATGGATCCCGGGTTCGATTCCTGGCCAGACAGAAATATGAATGATGAGTTTAGATTTCTGTTCTGGGTCTGGGTGTTTGTGTATTCGTGTTTGTGTGTCCATGGCACCCACGACACAGGAGAAAATCCTAGTGTGGGGCTATGAGTGTAGAAGGCGTGCGTGTTTTTTTTAATGTAACCGTAAGTCGTGTTTGAAGTCTAGCAATTTGCGCTTGGCCAGCGCTGTGGCAACTATGGCCAAAACAATGTCATTCTAAGAGGAGAACCGTGCCTAGCAGTGGGACGGTAATGGCTTGACAAGAAATAGAAACATGAAAACTATAAGCGCATCGTATTTGGACACGTTAAAATTGATTATGCATTGTTATATAGTTCATTGATATATATATTTGTGGATGTTGCAATGTTATCATAAGATACTCATTCACTTTGACAACCGTTCTATTTTCTGGGTGGTGCCGGTCAATTTAGATGATATCTCGGGGAAATTTAAATTTGCCACATAATAATACTTACATATTTTAGTGTCACCTTGAGCAAAGCTCGAAAAATCGATGAGTTAATAAAGTGTATAAAAATCATATATGTAAACAAAAAATAATACGAAGGCTCTATTACAACGTTATACTTATTTATTCAGTTAATAATTATTTTTATTGTGAAATCAAATTAAAAAAAATCGTACAACATTCGGAAATTTTGTGGCAACCGGCTCGAAAGCGATCCCCTACTCTACCGCGCTCAGTAATCCCTCCGCTATGAACCTCGTTCCTATTTATATGCAGATTCCATGACCGACCATAAGTTATCCGTTCAAGCCACCGGATCATTCCCTTAATGACGGCCGGATAAACGGAAAAAGTACTTCGAAAAGGGTGCAGTTGTACACACATACAACCTTGTCGAAGCAAACGATGAGCAAGAATCAGCAGTGCAGAATTAATTAATGCGAGGCGACATTTCGTTTTATTATTAAATATGTTCGGGGGATTGGCAGATTAATTACATCTGTGGCATGCCTTTGGCAGGTTTATATATTAATCCAATTAAAAAGGAAATGTTACTTTCTTTATCTTTATTACTTATATTATTATTGAAAACTGAAACAACATACAATACTAGCGTGAAAGGTAATTAAGGTACCTAAACATAAAAATGAATATCTTAAATTCAGATCTACCTTTATGTACCTCTATGTAATTTTTGTGTACCTCTATGTTATAATATTTTTTGAAATAATAATTAGGTACCACAGAATAATATATTTATGTGGACATATTATTAAAAATATATGACTGAAAGTAATTAAATTCTACGCGAGATTAGGACGTCCCGGGTAGATAATTGCGAATTCTTATGTGTTTTTCGAGAGAATTGCGTCTTGAGATAGCTAAATCTGATTAAATTAGACGTTATTAAGTAGGGGAGCGAACTCTGACGAAAATAATGAAAATATTGCCGGCAGAAATCACAAGTCCCGATTATGGGATTAATTAAAAATGATCCCAATTTAAACAGTTGTTCTTAACCAAAGTAAGTTATTCAGTTCAAACAATGTTTAACAGCTGTTTAAATACAATTACAATATTATTATATTAAATATTTATTTAAAGATGAAATAAAACATATTTCTTGTAAATGTTTTGAAGAAATTTTGATTTGGCTCAAAAGGATTCGTTACCTTTGTATAATAATACGATCCTGTATTAAAACTTTTTAAAATAAAAAGGCGGGAAAGCGTAATATGCACGTTTTATATTTCCGTGTTGCACATCACATCACAAAATTTATATTTCCGGCTATTCTGGACTAATTTTGACGGACTATAGATAAGTAATTATTATTTTAGTTTTTATTTGAATAATAGAAATTATTTACTGTTCTACGAAATTTTGTAATTTCTAGATGTTCCTCGTGATATTGCCCGCGTATAAAAAATGTGACATAACTTTAAAATGCAATAAGTTTTAACATAGTAAATACTAGAATATGAATTTAATGAAACAAAGACTTCTAACTCAATACTGTCCTGTAAGTATATCAAACCTTGAATTTTTTTTCAATTTTAAGTTGACCCGATTTGAAAAAAAAAACAAAAATTCTAAAAAATAAAGTAATTTTTATTATTCCCTATGTTCAAACCCCTGAATTATTTATTTGAAAATAAATGCGGTGGACAGACACGCGAAACTTTCACTCTTATTATATACTAGTAATGCTCCGCGGTTTCACCCGCTACTACATACATAAGAAAAAACAAACAAACATAGCGTGATGTTATATAGCCTATAGCCTCCCTGGATAAATGGTTTATTCAACACAAAAATATTTTTTTAATTCGAACCAGTATTTCCCGATATTAGCGCATTTAACCAAACAAACAAACTCAGCTTTATTATATTAGACATAGGTGTCGAACTCCCATTACTTTTGCACTTTAATTTCAATTCAAAGATCGCAGATAGAGGTCAGACAGCCGAGTGGTCAACTTAAGCCTATTGTAACTCAACAGGACTTATCCCTGATCTGAAATGACCGGGACGCGACAGGCCATAAATTCAATACAAAGTACGCAGATTAAAGAACATCTTCATAAGGAAGTTAACGTGAGTAATAGCAAGCTTTCTAAAATAAATATTTTTAATTTAAGGTTCATGGAAATAAACTTTGTGTAATCTTCTGTGATTCGAAGTTGATATCTTGTATATGCCTGGTTCAATGTTATCTATATATATTTTTATAATACAAAAGTAGGAAACGAATGTACGTTACACTTGATGTTGTGGCCATGGGTATTTAAGACCTGTGGCCGTCCCCAGATATTATTGGAACCATAAAGAGGTAAGAGATTCATATACTTTGTTACCTTGAAAACAAATTTGATATGTAATTTAACTCATGCGATTCATTTTAAAAATAGAAAGACATTGTTTATGAATTAATGTCTAAATATTAAAATTTTACGCATGATTTTGCCATGGCTATTTTGCGCCAAAAAACCTTATGTAATATGACGAATAAACTGTTTTAAAATCATTTACTAATGTATGGTGAACTACGAGTAAAACAGTAAGCCCGTTGTAACTCAACAGGTATTATAACCCTGATCTAAAATGACCAGTGGTCGACAGGCTATAAATTCACGAACATTCGACCGTCGGAGTCGTTTACCGCCAATCAGTTACCTGTACGCTGAAAACAAAGTATCGGGGTTATAAAATAAACACTTTTAGCATGCTTTTATGGCAAGGGGAGAACGAGCGTACGTATTGTATGTATTCAACTAGAGGTAATATTTAGCGAAGTTTAAGTGAAGTGAAGAAGACTAACCATAAACCTGCATTAGAGTTATATCTCGCCATAACCTTATCAGAGCGTTTTTATGGTTCTTTCCTGTAATTGGGTTTTTTTCTTTTTGACTTTTTGCGTACATTTTGCGTAAACTATTTATGTTATCCCTTGCAAATATTCTAACTATATTTTGCTAGATAAAAAAATTACATGAGACTCTGATCTTATGCAAAATTGATTACTGATGCCCATGGGTGGCAGGAACCACTTACTATCAGGTGGACAGATGGACTACGTGCACGTTTGCTTCTTCCTCACTATGAAAAAGAAACGCCTGGCAAATATGAAACATCGTGTTCGTAGAAACAATTTGCATGTAAGACAAGATTGCGACAGAAAGTAAATATATAGTATAATGAAAATAACGGCACCCACAAAAAGTTATCAGCCCTAAGTTAAGGTTACACCGCAGCCCGCTTAGTTTTGTTTTAAACTTTAAATTCTGAAAATGTATAACAGATGACGCTAAAATAAATAAAGGTGATGATGCTACGCCCAGGATCAGATTTACCTGCGCCTATATTTTTTTTACTTCAAAAAATGGTGTAATAAGTAAAAACAAAGGTACGAGCCTAGAAACACCCTTTAGGTTATTTTTAAACTGCTAATAGACAAACATTTCCATTTCAGTAATTTGTATACATATAGAAGTCTAAAATAGATAAAATGCCTGCGTTAAATGCCCATATGATCATGAACAGGCACTAATTCACACAGAAGAATTCGTATTGAACGGCGATTTACAATCGAATAATTGTTGAAATCGCTTTTCAAATTCGATCAGTGAAGCAAAATGGCGATTGACTACGAATATACACAGTTGCCAAACCACACGATCGAACGAGCAATTCCCAGTTGGTGAATAATTGGGAAATAAACGGCTGATAGCGCCAAAATTGCTTCATCATGAGTTTTCATTTATACAGTTTTATATCTTAGTTGAAAACTGGACATACTAGATTATCTACTAGACCTAAGCGCACGTAGCATTACTGCTTTATGGATAAATCTATATACTTATAAAGGCATAGACAAAACAGTTCTGTATCTCGATATCCTTTTTTGTTTCGGCCTATTATTTTTTTGTTCTTTGCAACAATACCTGTATTGATAAGCTTTTTAGTTGTTAAAAAATATATACAGTAATTGAAAACTACAACAACAATATTTATTGTTGTTTGAGTGGCAACTTTAAAATCTACGTTGGAACTGTTGTTAAACCGTTGTTTATTTGATTAAAAGTTGTATAAAAAACAATGCACATAGTGCCGGTTCAAAGCAACTTATATCTTTAATAGTTTTAAGATACCTATACTTATTTTAAATGAAGGTATTTAACTTATTAAGTAATCACCATTATTCCATTCTAATTACATAGATCAGTTAATCCGTCCGTAGATCCGTTTCAAGTTAACATAAGATAAGCGTAACACAAAAAGAATGTTAATTACATTTACATAAGTGATGTTGCTTCAGTTTCAAATCAATTAAGGTGACTGCGATCGCTTGGGCTAATATCAAGAAAGATTTCATTAGTCCAATTTAAGTAGATATTTTATAACTGGTTGTTAGTAATTGTGTTGGTTGGTCGCCAAATAAATGAAACAGAGGTAGGTATTGGAAAGTCTTGTCTTAACAAATTTAAGGTAGATGAAGTAATATGTAGATTTATACTCATTTATCTGCTATTAAAACAATATTGTAATTATTAACGATAATTACATTAAGGCAGTAGTTAAAACGTTCTGTTACAAATGAAAGAATTAATACATATTCAACTGTGGTTTAAGACAGAATACATGTCAACAAATAATTATACCAAATCTTTAATATTATAACCAGTTCACCTCGTTCCAAACTCTCCAATTTCGAAAAATAATTTTAACAGAGATCAAAATAATCATTACCGGTGTTTAATAAAGCATATTTCTTTGAACTCAACAAGGACTATCACAAAAGACACAAGTACTAAAGAGAAATGAAATGAATTTCTCCGTTGCATGAAAAACGATCTTATGGAAAAGATTTTCCGCTTACAGGTTTCAATTGCCCGCCTCCGTTTGAAGAATGTAAATTATTTACCTTAACTAGCTTGAAGTTAAGGTACTTATCGCAGATTGTAGTTTGCTCTTCGCTTTTGCTATTCTGTTTTTGAAGTCGCTTTAATCTTTCACGCTGTTAATGGGCTTTGATTTCAAATAAGCTAACATTTTAACGTGGAAATTTTGCACTTAACATCAGTGATTTATTTTTAGACTTGTACTTGTGGTAGACTGTAACGTGTACTTGTACTTGAAAATTTTGTATCCACAATATTCTTAAATTTTACGGAAATAAAGACGTCCAATTATTATAAAGTTGCTGTTTAAAAAAAAATATTAAATATTTCTTGGCTTATAGAATATAAGATTATTTTTAAGGACAAAAATTCATACTAATTATACTAAACGATTTTATTAGTTGACTGCAATTTTTGCAAATGTTAAATCTATATTTTTTAACTACTTTGTAATCAATATAACAATAAATAACAAATTAAATTTTATACGTGGTACCTAAATCACTTCAAGTCGAAGCACGCGTGCTCAACGCCAATTAAAGGCATAAGGTAATTATAAAACAGCATATATTTACGATCGTAGAGACAACGAGTGCGAGGGTGAGTAATAATTTATGGCCGTCCTTGATTTTAACCCCGTTTTACTAGCCAAACTTCCCTAGTTTTAGTTCCAATATGTAACCAAGTTACTAATTTACGAGTATAGTTTACAAAGTATTCTAACTGTAGTGTGTAACGCCTGTTATAAATATTTTAAGGTGACAAGTGTTGCAAAACGTTGCAATAACATTCGACTAAACTTAAGTAGTGTTTACTTACGTTATACTAGATAAAGCACCCGTGCTTCACTACGGGACATAAATAAATTAAAATGTACGTAACTAGGTAACATTTAAAATCCAAGAGCGTAATGACGTCACTAAAATCGCCATCTTTAAATAGTACTAGTAGTAGTAATAGTAGTAGTACTAGTAGTAATAGTAGTAGTATCGTTTAATAGTAGTAGTTTCGATACTTTGCAGTATCGAAATCAAAAGTATAAGTTACCAAGTAACTAAGCTACATCCATGCAAAATCATGTTAATCCTGCCATTGGTTTCTGCGTTATTGAGCAACAAACAGACACACCCAATCTGATTTTTATATATTAGTTTAGAAAAAATATAAAAGAAAACTATACGTCTTTCTTTGGACAGTCATTGTCTATCTTTGAACATTCTGTTCAAAAAACACTATCGATTTACCATCAGTACAGGTACGTTACTATTTTATGGTATTCTCTCTAATACCCTGCTATTATAACTACGTTATTCGATCGAAATATTTGTCATCAACATGCACCTCAAGCTTTCAACGTCTAAATTATTCATTAACTTGGAAACCAGTGACATTTCTCATCAGGGTGGGCGACTTCGCAGACGAACTTATACATTTTGTAAGGAAACAACTCTAAATCTAATGGACAAAGTTTTTTACCCAAATTTATTTCTACTCCTAAGAGATCATATGATCATATTATACTTTAGTACTGAAGTAAGCAAAAACATGAAAAAAATATTTGTCCATACAAATGTTTTTAAAAAATATGGTTTATAATTTTTGCATTGTATTATTTAAAAATTAGGATGCAAGAGAAATAATTTACAAATAAAACATCTATAATTTTTTCCTGATTGATTCATGTACCAGAAAATTACACAACTTAATCTGTAAGTAAGGTTTTGTAAGGTTTTCGACTATTACACGACGACTCGACTATTTAGAGAAAATTACACGACTTAATGTATAAGTAAGGTTTTGTATGGTTTTCAACTAGATTTTCCGTCACTATTAAGATAATACATTAGTTATACAGAATATTCCAGTTTGTGATCTGTATAAAAATGTATCTTTCCGAATTTCGGAAAATATTTTAGCGAGTTTCGCTAACTCAATCCGAGGTTATGAGATTTTCGATATTTATGTGTAACGCGCGCACTCCGATCCGACTGTCGAGCGCTCAATAAATAATGCCAAAGGGTTCTAATATTGTTAACTCACGCAACTTTGAACAACATCAGTTTAATTTATATTACTATTTTATCTATTGTCTATATGTTATGCTACTATTACTAATACTTGTACATGTCTAATAATGCATGGTGCATATATACATATACTGGAGTAAGGATGACATGTCGCTGGTGAACATCTTTGCTATAATTTTTTACTTATACCTGGTATAAACTGCTGCTTCGTTTAGAAAGATGTAATAGGACAGATATCATACAATGCATAATTTTGTGAGCAACAGCAATTAAAAAAGATCATAAATAAAAAAAAATCATAAAAACGGATACAAAGTTCCGTTATACAAAGCGATTACTTAGCATCAGGTAGACTGTTTGCTAGTTTGCTTCCATCACGTAAAAGAGAAGAATATAAAAAAAATATGAATCGCATCATATGATAGTATGTTCAGCCTATTAGTCAGATAGTTATTCTTACTTATAAAATTATTTTTTTACAACGGTAGCATTATAATCATACTAAGTAAAGATCATCAATAAAATAACTAATAATAACATTCATGCACATAGCCACGAGCCTCTTTAGCTCAGTGGTAGAGCACTGGTCTCGTAAACCAGGGGTCGTGAGTTCAATCCTCACAGGAGGCATCATTTTAAAGGCTGTGCTATATTATTTTTATTACAATTGTTGTAGTTTTTTTAATTCCTAATAACTTAAATATAAAAAAATATTTCTTAACAAGTCGTAAATTTTAGCTCGTTTCATATTTTAAGCACGTAAAAATATGACACAAATTGTGCTGATTAATCAATATTGTTAGATTAAATTAGTTATAGGTAATAAATTCATAAAATATATGTATACAATATATATATAGTTATGAAAACTAACAGATTTGCCGTACTTCTTTACAGTAAAGATATAGATTACTGAGTAAATAATATAGTTTTATGTTTATTATACTTACAATAATTTAATATAAGTAATAACTTACTACTTAGTAATTACTATAATGGTAATGTAATCCCTACACTGTAACAAAATTGAGGGAATATTTAAAGAAAATTCTGCATAAAAACCTTGTAAAGGCAAATCGCTTACATATGCTTGTCAGGTGCATCGGCAATTTTATTGGAAGAAGGTAGCCAGGAGAGGGGTCTAGACAGTTGGCTGGCGGAGAATGGGCGGAAATACTCGAAAACCTTTTATTTTATTACCCTCTTCAAACGATTTTTCCGAGCCTATTATAACGGTAAGCAAGCACGTTTCAATTTAATGTTTCTTGATAAGTTGCTTGTGAACGAAATTTGGAAATTCCCAAACTCTTACAAACGCTCGAAACAGGAGTGGGTTGGCGCTGCAAAACGGTTTTAATTAATTACAGTTTTTAAGTGTCAATAACCCTCTAAAAGTATTAATGATCTTTTTTGTAAAGCGTTTGTTATGTTTAACGCTAGTTGTCTATTCCTGTTAACAATTTTAGTCATAATTTTTCTGAAATTATATACAATATTTAAAACGTTTTTAAGTCACAAGACCCTTTACATAATAAGTACTCTTAAGGCACGACCGTTCACAATTGATCCTACGTTTAGTTTTTAGAGATAATCGTGTTCTCGTCGAAGGCACGTCTCAGAGCTTCCAATGCTAATAAGCTTCATTAGAAAATATACAATGAAGCTGGTACTTTCATTTCAAACTTCAACCTTATTGATTTTTTCAAATTAAATACTTTAGTTGTAGCACTTGTACAATATTACTTTAAATTGTAAATTATAAAACTCATTAGGTATAAGAATAATTATATTATGACACATTTGAGGTACAAATTGAATAACCTTACACTTTCAATTTTTTTCTTATAATCGAACACATACAAATAGATTTCATAAACAAGAAAAGACAATTTTCAGGAAATGCGACCGTCGTCAATATTTTCACGTAGACAGAAGCAGTAACCTTCTATGTGAAATCGATACATTGGCAATGCCTAGTACATCCTAGTACATAACCACAAGCTGATAGTAAAGACCGAGTGCCATTACCCCCGGGCCTAATTTGAATGTCTCAGGATGTTAACTGGCTTTATGTGTGATAGCCGATATCATGTGTATGAAAAGTAAATATTTAGTACCTTGGGATTAAGATAATTAGGGTAAATAGATTTAATGGTAGTAAAAATCTCCGCTAGTGTTGAAAATTATAGGTATTACCTCTATGCATATTGCTGTTTTGTCGTGGTTCGAAGGTTACGATGGAACATGTTACCCATATATTCAAATGAACATATTAATTAGTACGCAATTGTAATGAGCGATTTGTATAAAGATGGCCGATAAAAAACAGATATCCATGAGCATCATAAAGTGATAATATTGACAACTTAATAACAGTAATTTTTTATTCTTCAAACGGCAGTATATTCCGTATAAAATGTTTGAATATTGTCATACTTAATCAACTTAAGCGAACTGATTAGCAATTGACGTCATCACTTAACCCAGATTTAGATTAAGCTATTTCTTATACGTATATAGAATTGACAGCCAATTGATCAATTGTCTTGAAAATGTTTAAATATGTCTTGAAAATAAAAAAATAGAAATGTGTCCGAAGTCGTCAGCGAAAGGCTACTAACCTATAAAGTCGCAGATGAGGCGTGCACGGGGGAGCAATAAACTGTGCGGACAATTTGTTTAATCAAAAACAAATGCACGACACCCCCGCCCGCCCTACTTGTAACTTGACACTTTGTTTTTGTTTTGTCATCTCCCCGAATGAGATTTGTTTTGTTTCGCCATTATTATCAGTGACTTTCTAATTAATTACCTTAAGCATTATGCCAATATGACTCGATCTTTATCGATGTACTTCTAACGGTTAGTAAAATGTAATCCAAAAATGTGAATTAATCCCTAGAACCCTTCATAATGATAGTAATATATTTGTACATATTTAGCCAAGTCTTCTGAAGTAAAGTAGAAGGTTAAGATAAGCATTATAGTCATCAATGTTGCATAATATTTTTAAGGATTATCTTAGAGAATAATAGATTATAATAAAGTATAGGCGCTTTATTCCCAAAGGTTCTAAAATTGGCATCAAATTTCCAGATACTCGTTTATAGAAAAAAACGGCTGTACTAATAGTATACATGTGCCTTTTCACTGAATCTTCTTTTATTTAATACCGCTGGAAAAATTAAACATACTCATAAGTCTGCACAGATTGTCTGCACATCACATTTATACAACATCCAGAACTGTGTTATAAATCTACATATTACAAAGAGTTCATTAAATTGATATGAAATTGAAACAGATGAATCACTGATCGTATTCATCAATTATTTGGACAAGCCGAACAGCTACACGGAATGTAGGTATATTTGGTACATCTACAAAAAAAACGTTGCGGGAAGCCGTGACACATAAAGCTATTTCCATCAAAATTTTTAGTAATTTATTAAAACTTATTACGTACTTTTATACTTATAAATTACTTATATATAAATTGTACGCCTTTGAAGATACCGTTTTGATTTATTATAAAATATTAAATAGTCTATAAAATTTATAGGATTACTTAATCTTGAGGTAATATTTAGTTTTCATTGAAATACATCTTCTTTAACAAATTTGATTTTATTCTAAAGTTATGTTGTAAAGGAATAGAAACCGTGAGGCACACTTAACGAAAACTAATTTTATGATCCAATTTAACATGTTTTTAAAGATACAGTTAGTTTAATACGAAAACAACGAAACACGAATCACGTAACATTCATTAATTGATTGAACAAGTCCGACAGTCTCTGAACGTACATTTGTCTCGCGGAGCACGCAGTCCCTACATAGCACGAGTGTCGCACAAAAATTCGTGATAAATTTGTTGCCATTCACATCGCGTTTCTGGTCATTCGTTAAAACTAGTTTTGTTTGCCCAATTAAGTTTATTTATTTTCAATCAAGTTAGTTAGTTTTTGTACATCGGATATGGAATATCCGTAACAAATACACGGTCCACAAATAAATATTACGAATACGAATCAAATATAAATTTTAAGACTTGAATCGCTTTTGCAGTATCGTAAAAAGTACTGTAGGAATTACGCTATCATTATATTCAAATTATTATATTATATTAGGAACCTACTTTTATTTACTCTTTTAAATACTTATTGAGACTAAGAAATTATCACCACTCTTCCTCCTTATCCTTGTATCTTAGCTAAAATAAATGAGATTAGGTCACCGTAACTATATCTAGTAACTGCAAAAATTAGGAATCAAATCTAAAAAATATGTAAATTCATATTTATATGGGAATAATGGGTACAACCATTTTATGAGTCTGCCGAATTATAAAATGGTTGTAGCTTCTTTTCCCGGAAACTAATATCTTCGCACCCTAATATCTCATCCAATGAGAATTTAAACAGATCATAAATTTTAGAAAGTTTTACCTAAGATAGCTTTAGTATTTTTATTTATAAATTAAATAACTCTATAACAAATCCGAAAGGTTACGAAAAACGTAACACATGCTACGCCCGTAGCGCTGTAGCGTTTATAAACGACGGAGAAATTTCGTTGCGTATTGTTATTCGTATCACGTTTCCGGTCCCATTTCCGTCAAATAATAGTTATATCTTTATCCAATTTAAGGCTTGGTCATTCGTGGTTAGATAGTGTGATGAGAAATTCGTCACAAATATACATTATCCTTATGTCAAATCTTTATCCCTTTCTGGGCGTATGATCGTAGAACATTTTATATGATTTAACTATAAAATTACTTCTAAAAAATGGTCATGTAATTTGTTATCATATTTTGGCCTAAAATGCACATGTATACATAGAAAGATTATATACCCTGGCATATCGTACCCTGGCGTACCGGCGTTAAAGACGTTCCAACTTGGATCTCAGCAATAATTAATACTTATTAAATTGATTCTCATTTGTATCGGATATACAATTATGGTCCTACTTGCATTCGATCTCATATCGATTACTTAGACTGAGAACTAAACAAGACTGCGTCGTGTAAATTTTTATCTTACGGTATATTTTTAAAGCAGAACACAGTAACTTTGTTTTACAGTATGTGACAGTTCTATTTCAGACAAACGACAATCACTTTTACCGTTTTGTTTTGGTTACACATTAAAATAAGAAGATTAGAAGAATAAGTTGTAATTTCCTATTCAAGTACCCGTTAACCCGAGCACGTTGGCTCAACACACAGCCGATACATAGAAACATAACAAAAATTACTGTATGTTACACGGATTTCTCTTTAAAAAAGATACATCAAGTAGCACACAAAAGGGTACGGTGTACACATCTTCATAAACAGGAACAAATATTGTCACAAGGTATTGTTATTCGGGACACGGCGACACGGTCACGTCTCCAATAATTCCACACTGACTCATCCTCGCCTGCTACAATTTTCACTTGAGAATATCAAATAATCCGTATTAAATTTTCATACACTCTGTATGCATACGTACGCGCACGTCGGTGGTCCAATCAATTCTACCGAAATAGAATTTTAATATGAATGTACGAAAAGAAGGAACTAGAGGCAACATTGAACAAAAATTTTAAAAATATATTCGAGTATTTTCGCTTTTCTTTTTTAATACATCTGATTTTAAAATACTGCACGGAACAGTTAAGAAAATTGTCTTATCTTCACTATTCAAAAAAAAAGATTACTCCCACCTTATCTAGCGTGTGTGTTTTTTAATCAATCTACTAAATAATATAATTACATTAATAGATTGAGAAAATAAAACGTATAAACCACATACGATGCAGATAAGAGCAAGGTGGAACGAAAATAGAAGTAACAGTATTGCCTCGGAACTATAATGTAGGTTCTGTAGCAAGATAAAATAAAGTATGAAAAGAGTAAAGCAATATGAAATTGATGCCTCCAATTCCTATACGAGGGAAATCGATGTCAATAAATCGTCGGAAATAGAAACAACTAGAGCTTCGCTTTCAAATGGAGACATTTCAACGGTTTGCAGACAAATAGTTCTGACATGGAAATACTCTGTGGAAATGCATGCTTGCAAGTTTCAATTGGTATAAATATAAACCGTACGTTGTGCCAACCGTATTACGATGTAAATTTTACGAATTGCTTCGAAATTTATTTGTTTAATCTTCATCTTTTGGTAATAATTTGGAGCATAGTGTTTATTTACGTTCACGCTCAGTTCACGTACTGTTGTGCATAGAGCCAAGAAAATAGTAATATATAATAAATTAAAGAAAACTGGAACTATAAGCATTATAATTTGCTTCATAACGGGATATGACCTAGCCGATAATAGTCTATAATATATAATATGCATTTATAATAATTTTAAAATACTGGTTTGTCGTTTGTTTGCTTAGATTATTACAGAAATGAATTTTTAAAGAATCTATCTTTCTATAGTCTATTAATTTGTAAATACAAATAAAAAAAAACAATAAAGTAAACGATCTTCTCGTCCTATATAGATATAATGGTAATTAACTCCAGCTAAAATTTTCCGCCGACCCTAAAATAATTTTTCATATCGTTTTAGCCCCAAATTACTCATATAAAGCGCATGTTTACTGGTATTTAATTAATATTTGGTTTCAAGGCACGCAAATTAAGGACCGAAAGATTTGATCAGGATATAAATTTTCGCTTACCCATTGACAGTAAAAAACGCGCTACAATAAAAATGCTGACATATTAACCCGATGAGTCACAGTTCATAGCCGACGATCCATCACATTGGGTAATTCTATTACCCATACAGTACGCTAATTGTTTTTTATTTTTTGAAATACTACCGGTAAATGCTCGCAGCTTTACGTATAACTAAGTTTTAGTGCATATTTTAACCAAATTCGAATAAATTACAATTTGATATGTATGTTAGATATGTGATAAATGTTACTTTGGTACATCTTTTTTACGTCTTCAGAAGGAAACGACATAGAAAACATTAACTGACACGATTTTTTAAAATTATGTAGATTCAGACTACACACATCGACCGGCACATGAGCCACGTGCCTTGAAACCTTCAAACATCGGAGAACATGGAGAACATAATGATATAGAAATGTATAGACATATAGGCTCTGAATGTTTTTCTTTTCTACAAATGTCACGGTTTTTTTATTAAACGTTTACCGACGTTGTATAAACATTGTTGTGTATATTTACACGGCAAAATGGCGCAAATAACAGTGTCACGGTGTAATTACACAAGGTGTAAGATTTCATTAGACGTAAGTCCGTTGTTTAGTCCCTAAGGGTACGTCTTATTAAAGTTTGTTTTTATAATATAGAAATAAGGGTATTAGTAAATATTTCCCGCCAAACGATAAACGCCATTATGATTATATTACACCTACATAAATATATGTGTTTGCAAATTTATTTACCTTACCGTTTTGCCATAAATAGATGATGGATTTGTTTGCCGGCAAGATAAAATAAAAATGGTAAATCTATGTTTATTTAAGATCTAGTATTTGTGTAAGCACTTTACTCTATTAACCATAGAGTAAATACCTAAGTATTGCTATGTATAAAGCTTAATCTTCAAAATAGTATGACTTTGTTTGTAATATTTAAGTAACAAGTCTATATTATATCAAATGTAATAATGAAAGTTAATAAAACCAGCTCGACTCACATGAAGCAATACCATAAAACAAACAATATTATCCCCAAAAGGTTCCCGGCATATTACAGTCACAGAAAATGAAACACGGAAACTCGTGTCAAGAAATATGACACATATAAATATTGCCGCCAACGCACGCTGTTCCAACAATTTATCGGAAATATCAAACCAATAAATCAATCCGTAACATATTGATACAACGTTTCAATTAAATTGATCACATTTAAATTATACCAATATTTAAATCCATGTTTCAATCCAATCTTCAACAACTCACTTCGCACAATAATTTAACGTTTCACCCTCAACATAGTTGCAATTCACTCGCGGCGGTTAAACTTTAAGGCACACTTTATTTAGTGTACATGTTTATGTACGTAAGTTCGATGTACAGCCAACAGAGGTCGTGGCGCGGTGGGCGCGCGAGGCGGACTGCCGCCCTACGGTGGAAAAACAAGTTTCCTGCAGCCTCCACCCCCGCGCCCGGATGCGCATTTGCAGTTCTTTCAACGTATGTCTTCAAGTTGTGATACAAGCCTTATTTTACTCATAACCTATTTTTCGCTCTCGTTAAGTAGACCTATTTTTCTTTTTTCACTGTCAGCGTTGAAGTAGGTTACGATCTTCTAATACAATGGAAATGTTACCTCATAAGGATAATAAGTATTATTTTTGCCAGTATTTAAAAAACCTTACTTTATTAAGTTACTTGCTTCTATCACGTTGTTCTAATAATAAAGAATTTGAATTGTTTTTCTATATGTAACATTTAAATAAAAGCTTTATTATATTCAATGCGGTATAATAATTATATCTCGATAAATAAGTGGCTACATTTGACTTTTATTGCATATCATTAATTTATAACCTAAATTGGCACAGTAAGAAAATAATGCCGAAAGGATCCTGGTGTTAACAACACAACATGTAAAGAAGTACAGTCATAAAAATTCTATGCAACTTTACACTTTACGTTAAAATGTTAATATTCACGCGTTGTCTGTTCGTCATCCTCCAGGATTTCTGCCTTTTATGTCTCTCATGTGTATATATTCAAGGGATAAACAACATATATCTAGAGAAACATCTTAAATGTTGGCACTCAGGACAATGCCTTGGTAGTGCTAATGGCCACGTGTAATGCAGCTTAATGGTGCGAAGCACTAGTTTCAACATTAGAGTCTCACGAAATTACACTATGTTTAACAAAACATATATGTAACTATGATACTCGTTTACACACAAATACTAACAGAGCCTTATTTTTCAATGGCATTATTATGGATAGGAGTTTTTATCTTATTCAAATAGCAAACGAGTATGCAGTCTACCTGATGTTAAGTGGTTACTGCTGCCCATGGAAAGTAATCAACTTCGTATAGAACAGGAGTAGGTACTCGATCGATCACAGGTGCGTTGCTTCTCCCGATGAAGATGGTCGCCTCATATATAATTGATCCGGCAACCACACGCTTCCAAAGAAACAGAAGAATTGCTTTTCTAGAAATAGGTGTGGCGGTGGTAACTCTCCGGTCGAATTACACTAGTTCTACCACCTGGCTATGCTTACATCTATTAAGATGTGCTAAATTAAAGTTATAATTGCTGTTTAAGACTTACGAACTCGTATGAGTATTTAAAATGTAAGTAATCTATATCTTAGCATGTGTTACAGTTGTACGTCGTTATGCTCGCCCTAGATACTAACACTTCCTGGAGCGAGACTGCCTGGCGTGAATCGCTTCCGGATATGATGTTAGATCTACGTTACGTCTTAATAGGTTAATACATCTGTGTAGTGTTCTATACAACAATGTTAATATACATGCATAAAAAGTATCTCTTGATGCTGTATGATATAATAACACACAGTTGGACTCTTTATTGTTTACATTAGTATCGAGTAGAAATATCAGATTTCTTTCTTTGACGCTTGTATGTTCGCATTGGAAATTGTATTATTTTATCCGAAAACCTCAATTCTATGATGCTCTAATCAATTCGATATAATAATTATTATTATCTAAAGTACCTTTAAAGTCATAAGTTCAATTAAAAATGAATAAACGAATATCGTGTGACTGCATAACAACGTACAACAAATATACGAATTATTTACGTTTCTAACAGAAATATGTTAGAAATCTATAAATATTTTTTAATCTAAAGCAGAAATAAAGAAAGATCACATCAATTGAACATTCTAAAATATTAGTCCTCTTACGTTAAGTTGAAATTAATATTCTTAACTTTATCAATAAATATACCTAGATATTCTGTACTTGCGTCAGCAATACTGTGATAAAAAGTAAATAATTGGGCTTTTTGGTAACAATCTGACCATTATTAAGTAAATAATATAAAAACATTTTCAAGATTTTCTTCTATATATAAGTAACTCAACAGACGTATATTCCGTTAACCCGTACCTATTCGTATTTTCAACGCGAACGTCACGTAAACTTCCATAACTCGCGCTGACAACTTAAAGTGGAGGAAGATAGCTTTTTGATCTCGCCCTAAAAGTTTGAAAATAGCTAAATCTTGTAGATCAAAGGAATGCACAGCACAAATGCGAATTTTCCGGCTTTTCCTTGCCAATTTCAACACAACTCAAGACGTAAACCTTCATACTCGTATAAAAAATTTCACGAATATGCACTAACTGTCTTATGTACAAATAACAATATTTAAGCATATAATATTATGTAGGACATAAAGGATATTTAAGCGAGAACTCGATTTTTGAAAAGTAAAACATATTGTGTAAACAATTTGTTTTTGTTATTTTTTCTGCACAGGGAGATATTTAACAGCATTTATGCATGAAACAAACTAACGCTTGAATGTTACTTTTTTGGTAGATATGTAAGGGCTGCTGGATTTAATGCTTAAACAGAGCCTCATTTTTCAGTGTGGTTTTCGTAGACCTGACTTTACAAATATCGCTTGAAGAAAATCTAAATTTTATACTTAATCGCAAATTCTTGGCGACCAGTTATGGCGTATAAAACGAGAAAAGACACGACCTGGAAACTTGGGCGCAATACGATTATAATATATTTATACGTCTACTATTTATTTTAATTAAGTGATGACTTATAAAAAATATACTTTTTACGTTTGCGCTTAACTTTAAATTCTTATACTTAAACCCATTGTTAATATTTATGTCATAAAAATAATACTCCATGTACACAGTAGGTTATTTTAAAAACAAATCAACAAGTTTTCTCTGCATATATCGATATTTTTTCTTGCCTTGTATCTTGTCATTAAAAGTTAGGTCATGCCATTTTTGTATCGTATCCAGAAGTTTCGCAAAACAAATTAGTAAAGTACATTCCCCGTAGTTACCATCTCATCCATTTTTACGCATCAGCGCTTGTATAAATTACTTCAAGTGCACCCCAAACAAGGCACTCACCCCAGATGACTTGCACTTTGAATGCACATTTTAATGGGTTTGTCTTCTCTATGGGTGTCTGTCCTTTGTACTCTAATTGTACTGAAGTATTTCATAAAAATTACGTTATGGTTAGGCATGGAATTGTTTAGCGTAAACTAAAATGTTATGAATTTTAAAGACATGCCGTAACAGTATCTTGGAACTTACTGTAAGGCTGTGTTTTCTATATTTTATTTGGAATAAATTTCAGTACAATTGTAAATGAAACATTTTACTACAAACTAATGTAGTAGGAAGTGACTTTAATTTTTATTTTATATAAGTAACTACATCACTACACTAGTAAAATATATTACGCGACTATATACATTTAGGTCTAAGTTTAGTAACAAATAGGTTTTTTTAAACCAAGACGTATTTAAAACATTATTGCAGCCCAAATAACCGAGTGTATGCTTCTCTTAGAATAACTAGAATATTTAGGAAAATGCTTATGGTGACAAAATGAAATTAAATGTATTTATTTTGCATAATTTTACGGGGCCACTTACAAAATGTCAATTCCATTTTTTTTACACTACCATCGGATAATAAAACGACCTTGATTGAGATCCGGTAACTCAGCGGATATGTCTCTTTTCTTTATATAATGTTGTTTTCTTCTAAATCATCTTATTCTTTACATGGGAAATAAGAAACAGTATCTTGCCTTACATTTGACTAAATTAGAGGATTGTTTGGCAAGATACGCTACATTCCGACATTTTATTAATTGACGAAATATGTATATGATTGTGTTTTTCAGCCAAAAACTGTTTCATCTCATATGGTATAATATGATATAGTATGTATGTATGTAGTACTCATGTCCGAAAAAGTAAATGTCTCATTTTAATTTTAATTTATCATATTTTCGTCATATTTGTATATTTTTAGAAGTCGTACTAAATTTACCAGAATAAGCTGTATTTACAAGCTAGCTGAGACAAAGAAGTCACAGGTGTTCTAGCACTCTGGTGCTCTAAGTGGAATATCTCATGTGCCGGCTTTGCCCCGAAAATAATAAATCATATATTGCAGCTTGCGGTACAAACATAATAAATCTATACTTATTATAATATTGCAATCTATCTGTGTTTTAGAGTCAATTCCTTATAATCGGACACGAATTATTTAAAAAATGCTTTTATGATTTTTGTCTAATACCCACAAAAAGTAATCCTCGAATGTTTAAATCAATATATAGTAGTTTTATCAATGCTTAAAGATAGCTAACCAGTTTTATTACTACTCCTGCTAACTTATGTCTACTCATAATTAAGACTTGAATAGACAATAAGATTTTTTATAACTAAAGTCGCTTAAAATTTGCATAGTTATGAATTGTTTACCTAAGCATATCCTCTTAGCTCTAACTCCTCCATTAGTTAAATCACGTAACTTAAGCCTTAGCTATAGTAGGTAGGATAATGATATTATCTTTGTGCATACTTAAATATTATCTTAATTTATTTTTGACTCATAGTTTCGATTTATTACTCAATGTCATACTGTAATTGATTTAGATTCAAGTACAAAATAATATTAAGTAAAATACAATACCATTATTAAATTAGAGAAAAGAAAATGGTTTGTTAGTTTAAAGTCTAATCCTGTTCAAGGAGATATACTACCCAAATGGATACAAAACTAAGGAACTCAGCATTTCTTGCGGGAATCTAGTTGAGGGTACAAGTCTAGTCACGTATCTTGTTCCTTAAATAGAGAAGTGCAGAGTCGTAGTTGTGAGGTACTGCTGAACTAAATGTCTTTTTCTACAATTTATGCTATACAAAAGTTTTGTTAGTCGTTAGTACATTGGTTAAGTTAGTATTACTAAACGTCTGGATAACGCGTAGTACAATTATCATTAAATGGAATCCTTCATCACTTACCTCAATTATTACGTCTTTATTTTGCATAGGCCTAAGAGGCACTTACAAATTATCAGTTACAATATTTTTTTCTTACACTACCACCGGATCGGAACACGACCACAACTGAGATCCGGCAAGAAACTCAGCGGGTTTGGCTTTTTTGTTTGTGTAATATAACGAAATACTTATGAGCATTCTAGCGTTTTCCCTTTTCTCCTATGTATTAATCCAGGCTCTAAATTGCCTGTGTGCCATATTCCATCCAATATCAATAAGTAGTTGTTGCTTGAAAGATTAACAAACACAATACATTCTCACAAAATTTCGCATCTACAATATTACTAAGTTTTAACATGACTTTTAAGAAATTCTTCAAGAAATAGTTTTAAACGGGTACCTACTATTAAATT
>DWNE01001416.1:0-22160 GCA_018249875.1 Cecropterus toxeus | reverse complement strand
AGTATATATATTGTAATACTTTTACTTGACTATTTTGACGAAAACTCATATAAGCGTTAAATAAAACATTAATATATACAAACAATTGATATATACAAATACATTTTACATCTTAATTGACAAAATTTCATTTTAAACAGTCGTTTTTTTTTTTTTGTTTTAATTGTACTTGTACTAGTTATAAGATTATAGTAGCAAAGTTGTATACATTTCATCTAAAGATTATTGGCGACTGCTGCCCATGGATATCTGTAATCAGTTTCATATAGAACAAGGAATTTACTTGAAGTCTCTCACAAACTTCCACTTCTGAGAACTAAGATGGTCGCTTTGTATATCAGCCAGCACACGCTTCCACCGAAAGGCAAGAGCTATTACACGCTAGAAATATGTGAGTGGATGATATCTCCCTTATCCCAGCGATCCTTACTGAACGATACATATTCAAAAGAAATCCAACCGTTAATTCTGTAGTGGAGTCATACATGTAGCAGACATATACGACTTCTACTAAGTATTTAACTCCGTTTTTCGTGAATTGTGATCCATATTTCCATCCATCGACACTTTGAAGTCCCCAAACCTTTTCTAATGAGGTTTTTGCTAACAGTCACCGTGCCTGGCATACGTATTGGTTACGAAGAAAAACGTTGCTGCTCATAACATGAATATTCACCCTTACTCACCTTCTACGACGTCCACTGGAAGAGCGAAAATGGTGCTATTCAAGATCGACGCTTAACATGATACTGTAACAACTCTAATTTAGTTTAACGTTTTAGAATCCAAGGATACCTCGTACGTACATATATCGTACAAATTGTACAATTAATTAATTAGAATTAGAAAACATACATATTTTTCATTTACTCTTACCAATAGTAAATAGAACATAGGCCTTACTCAAATTCGATTAATACTACGATATGTCTGAGAACCAAATCGGAACGCTCCGTATAAGGTGGCTACCTTAAAATACCCTTCAAAGCAAAACATTACAAGGCATGAATACAGCTATAAGATAAATCATGACACTAAATTTGACAATTCTTAACGCTGGCATGAATTTGTTAGTTTTTTTAAATTGTTTCGTTTATAAAATTATGAAGGCCTTGTACAACTTCGCCCCATAACCTATAGTTTTAGCAAAGAAAACAACTGTTACTTTAAGAGTGATAACGCAGGCAAACTAAAAAGAACAAGCACCGATAGCTAAAAGATTTCATCCGAGACAAACAAATACTTTCTTTTTTAACATCCAAACCTGTCGCTATTTGAAAGTCCTTCAAAATACCAATACGGTTAGCGAATCTCAGGTTTCCGACCCCTGACCCAGTTCTTTAATCTTAATCCACACCTCATCGACTATCTAGAGTATAATTGTCTTTCAAAAGCATTACATCAGAAACCGGTGGTGATCAGACGAATTTCATAACAATATTGGTGGCAATGTCACTGACAACGAATTAAAATTGTAACGCTTTTAGTTCCATCCGATCTTTATCAGTCACGATAAGTCGATAATTCATCAAGTTGATTATCTTAAACATCACGCGCTGGTATGGTCAGCAAAGTCATTATGTAAGTATGCAATATGATATTGGAATGAACGCGTGAATAATGACTGCAGAAAAGGTCTAAATTAGTGCTAGTATTATCGTTGTGCATTAGCAACTTCATTTGTCAAACATTTGGTTCCTGTCGAATCACAAATGTTTTGTAATTTGTAATAGCTTATAACTACATGCGTAATTTATTTTACCCTTATATATCACGTTCATTCCCATAATTTCCGAAAATAATTTGTTAAAAGGTATACCTACTACTCGAATAAGTATAGGTATATAGGTTACTTGAAATCTTACCTTATTTTTCGTCACTTCATAATCGTTTTTTATGTCAATAACATTAAAAGTTTAACATGACATACAGTATATAAAAGTGTAATATATAACACAAAATACAACTGTGTATTTACATTTCGTAAGCTTCTTTCAATTGAAGACATTAAATAGGATCTAAAATAGAAAGGTACTTGATATTTTACCTTAAAACACTATCTCTAAAGTAATGAAATATATTCCAATCAGAACAAAATATTAATCTGAAAGCTTTTATAGATGCACTCCTTGTAAGGGAATTGAAACTCTTGAAACTGTGGGATATCTCAAATTAGAACTAACAAACAAACACAAACACTTTCTACACACATAGCCCCACAGTAGGATTTTCTCCTATGTCGTGGGTGCCATGGACACGCAAGGTGAATACACAAACACCCAGACCCAGAACAGAAATCCAAACCCATCATTCACATTTCTGTCTGGCCAGGGATCGAACCCGGGACCCACTGCGTGTCAGACCGGTATTATGACCGCTTTGCCACGCGGGTCGAAGACTTCTTCTAATTGAAACAAACACCACCACCGTACCGTACCGTTTTGTTCGTAACCATATTTAGGTATTTCATTTAACGCTTATAAAGAATTGTCAAAATAGTCAGTTAAAGTATTGCAATTTATATATTTTAGATAGGTCTAATTACTAGCTTTCATTTTATACCTAAAATTTCGTAATTGTAAAAAGAATCTTCCATCCCCCCCCCCCCCCCTTTCTCTATTTCCAGGAGCCATTTTTAAAAATTATATAGCCAACGTCACTCTACAAACTGAGACGATTTTTATGATATGTTATACGTCACAATCCGTCAAGCTGTTTGGGCTATAGCGCGTGCCAAATGTGGACATACTAGACATAATGGACACACAAACAAGCAGACATACATACGCTCGAAAAACATTATCCTCCTTCTGGCGCAGTCGGGTAAACAGGATCCAACAGCACTACCGTGCTGCAGCCCCGGATCTAGGAGGGGGGCAAGCCGGGCCTATGCCCCGGGCGGCAAGTTCAGAGGGCGGCAAACTCATACCTTGCAAACGAATGCGCAACTCATCATAAATCATTGATGAGTTGCGCAAATTTGACTATTGGGGGCGCCTAGTAAATAGGAAGTCGAACTCTTGACACATATACTTTTTAAATTAATTATTAGACAATTATTAGACATCTGATGGCAGAAATGATTAAGAATAAATTCAAGTAGGCAAGGGCGGCATTTTTTGCCCCGCCTAAAAATAATTGTTGGAGACCGCGTCTGGGTAAACGTAGCGTGGGACGCCCTCCTGCTCGGTGGCGCGACGATCTGCGCCGGGCGGCGGGAAGCGACTGGATGAGGAGAGCCGAAGATCGGGCTCAGTGGCGCGCCTTGGGAGAGGCCTATGTGCAGCAGTAGACTGAGACGGGCTGATGATAATGATGATGAAAAATAATTGAAGATCCGGGCCTGCCCTGCTGCCATACTTATCCATAGAGTTTTAAATTATATTGCAATAATTACTTAATAGGTATCAATTTCTATATTAATAGGTTTATGTACAAATGCAATTATAGTAAATAAGCCACGTGCAATGTTAATATACACTAGTAAAAAGCTTATGGTGTAATGGTAACCGAGGTGGTTTTACTAGCACGTGTGTCAAACTCGATAATCATGTAAATGATCGCCCATTACACAAAATTTCAATTTCAAGTCTGATATCTATGTGGCGACCACTCGTATGGTCTAATCACAGCGATTAAGCAACGCTTCCTGCATTGAAGTTGTAAGACGTATATTCTATGTTATCGATTTACTTGTCTATGGTTTTACGTTAATCTATATATTTGTATGGACAAAGACAAAAGTTTGTACCTTTTAGCTATTTTTTTTATTATCTATTCCTTTTAGCTATTTCTTTTAGCTATTTACGATGACATCTTATCAGTTTAAAAAAAAAACATACAAGTTCCTGTTTCTCTTACAAAATATGATCGAGGACTGAGTGGCATTTGTACTAATAAAAATAATTGGATTGGCAATAATTTCATATTTTTTGGCGCGTGGATATTATCAGGATGATAGTTATCAAAATAGCAAGGCTTAATTACATTTATAAAGCGATGATTCATTTAATCTGTGGTGTAAATGTAATGGCTGAAATTATTCTTAGCTATGAGTCAACACTATTTTGAAATCTAATTAAATCAAAAAGTAAATTTAGACATACTAGTATATTAATTAAAAATATAATTTAAAATTCGAACATGTAAGGAACACGCATACATATACAAATAAAATGTAGGTATGTTTATTACTGACACGTACCTACTAAAAATCTGTGTTTATGATGGCTAAAGATAAATTTTAATTACATGAAATTTGTCAGCTGCAATTAGTTAAGCCGGTAATTTAAATAATATATTGCGTATCATTTCCAGTACCTGTATTGCATATTTTTATGTATTTAACAAAATAAAGTAAACTAAAAATTATTAAATCATAGAAACATGCGTTAAAGATAGTTAGCTACTTAACGATTTAGCAATGACAATAAACATTCTAAATGATTAGACCTAAACATTTTTAAACTATAACTGAAAACGATAAAAAAGCTTTACTAGAAACTGCCATTATATAATTAATTTTTAAATCGCGCGCCTGAATTTATATTTTCATAAATTCCGAGAAAAGAGATCCTAAAACAAGGGACATGTAGTCAATCAGATGTCTTCTCTTTATTAAACCGACAAATATGACAAAATTAAAAATGCATTGTCTATATTTCAAAAGATCTATAAAATAAAACAAACTTACTTAATATGAAATAACCGGATAAAATGTGAAAATCGTATTAACTGCAAGTGTTTTCATGTAAGGAAGCGCGTAGATGCCATGTTATGATGATACAAACACGTTTCTCGGCGGACATTCTGTGCATTTCTCCAAGATTCTTTAAAATAGTCAATCACGCACTAATCCCTATTAAACATTTTTGAGATTACTGACATTAATGAGTATATATTAAATTTAATACAGAAAATGTTTAAACGCTATTAAATTAGCCATAAATAACCCGCGGTCTTATATCAATCTTCTTCCTGTGACACAGTATTAGAGCAAGACACTAATTCATAGTGTACAGAGCCGCGCCCACGGTATCTACATTGAAGGCGAATGTGAAAAAGTGTGACCCGTTCTTACACATATGAGATCGCTATATAAGACTTTGCAGGCCCACTTTGCTCTCATTTCGAATGACGCTTTGCCAAATACAATTCAAGTTCTAAAGCACTCGTTGAAGTAATTGGTTCTGTTGTCCACTGCTTAGAGTGAAGTAAACCAGACACATCATGAAGTCGGTAAGTATGTCGTCATAATTATTTTTCGAAATTGTTTTGTGAACAGAAAAAAATATATAAATATACCACATAATAAGGCTTACATTAAAATTTACAAAATTCTTAATTTTATTTTTACAAAAAAGTACTAATTTAAAAGCAAATCGCCAAAGTAACTGCGATTGAGTAACCAGGAAATACAGATAAAATCATTTGTTGCTCTAAAGCTGCTTTGTTCTCACGCATTTGAATAGGTATTGAAAATAGCAAATACCAAATCGAAGCTTGTAAATTAATTCGTGCGCCGAAGGAGTACTAAGGGCAACACAGTCTCTTAGCTTTGTATCTACTTGACCCAATTAAGTCCACCACGTCCGTTGATTTTACCAAGTTTATTACCTTAAAAGTAAATCAATGCACAGTTCAATTAACCAATCTTTCGAAGCAAATTTTGTAACAAAAATTAAGACTTAATTTAGATTATGTTGTTACAGGTAATAATTGTAACGGCTCTTCTTGCCAGTGTTCATGCATACCATGATCCTGATCTCAACTACCATTTGAGCCAAGTTCAGAACGTGCAAGGATGCGGTGACTCTGGGTACTCGTATCCTGCACCCGCGGTACAGCTTACTACGAGTGGCATCCAGGCCTCAGGATATTCTGGAGGGTACGCCCAAAGCAATGAATACCTCCCACCGGCTGTTCAAGTGCAACCTCCAGTGGCATATCAGACACAAATCTCCAGTGGTGGTTATACTTCTCAACATGGATACGCCACAACCCCCGGCCTCTCTTCCGCTGCAGTTCAAAAGACAGTTACACCACAAGCCACATACGCTCAAGCACCCATCATAGCCAAGATAACAGCTGCACCCTTACAAGCAAAGTTCGCTGTAGCTCCTGCGCAGACCAGCTACTCCACTCAGAATTTAATCTCATCGTCATACTCAAGTGGATCATTCGCAAAGGCTTCTCTTAACTCTTACAACAACGTTAAATCGAGTGGACCTGTTGTATCTCAAGTATATGCTGCTCCATCGGCTGGATACGCGACGTCACCATCTCTGAGACAGCAAAGTCCTCAAGTATTTACCTCAGAATACAGTGGAGAAAGTTCTGGTTTAAGTCAATACTCTTCAGGTGCGATTTCCTCTCCCGTATCTTCATCTTACCGAGCGCCTGTGGTTGCACAATACTCAGCGCCCACCGTGTCTCATGTGACTCCTGTTGTGGCCCAGTATGGGGCACCAGCTGTTGCTCAGTATTCAGCTCCAGCTACACAATACTCCTCGTCAATTTCTCATTATTCAGCGCCTGCCGTCACTCACCATATTACACCAGTCATTACCAAGCAAATTACACCCATCGTTACCCAACATGCAGCGCCTGTCGTTACCCAACATGTGGCACCTATCGTTACCCAACATGTCGCGCCTGTCGTTACCCAACATGCTGCACCTGTTTATACACAACATGTTCCAACCATCTCACATGTGTCGCATGTTGCCGCACCAGCCGTCGCCGTCGCACCCGTTGCCCAAGTCTCACATGTCGCACATGTATCACACGTCGGACATGTCGCTACGGCCGCACATGCTACGAAAAACGTGCATACGGAGTTCTTGGAGAATTATGTAAGTAATTTGATAAATTTCTAATAAGTATAAGTATAATTGATCATTAGTGACATATGTAATATCTTGTTAAAATAATTTCTCATGTGTTAACTTCCGGTGCAATTAGGGTTTGCTAAAAAGACATAGTAAAATGAAAGTGACATTTAATGTAATTAAACGAATTGAAATTTATAAACACTATGGAAGGTACATTTTTATAAAAAAAAATCCTTAAAAGTTTGGTAAGACTAAAAAAATCATTTTTACTTTAGATTGCCTTCGGCTGATAAAATCATTTTTCATTCAGAGTTTCGTATTTATAATTTTGTTCAAAACAATTTTAATGTTTATTTATAATGTTTCAAAAATCGATAAACTTTACAAAAAAGATAATTTGCTTTACAAACAAAAATCAATTATGTACTGTTCATTTATCATAGTTTAGTAATTATTCACGTCTCTCAAATATCTCAATGAACGTATATCATATTCACATACCCGTAATTTGTCTTCATGTCAAACAACTTATAATAGGCCCTATTCCCTATAGGACTGGCGGTAACACCTACATACGTTAATTGCTTTAATAGAGCGTGTAATGATTATAACTAGCAATATTTCCACATACTTATGTACGTTACCTCATTCCTGCAATTTGGTGACATAATCAAATTGATTAATTGAACGGACGAGTTCTAAATCTAAATCTCGATTCGTCGCTTGTTTTTATTGAAATCATACCGTTAGGCAACAAAATAAACATAGTTTTCATAATATATCCATGAATTAAATTAAGTACGCTTCTAAATTGCTACTGTACTTACCGCATAAGTATTTAATCTCTGTTGCATAAGAACAAGAACGAAAACCGTTAATTCATTTCGTATTATTATCACACTTTATGCATACAAGTTTAGCCCGCCGCTCTATCCACTTGCGCGGTTAAAGAATTTTACGTATCAGCCCCAATATTTTCAAAATTAAAAGTAGTCACTTCTTGTGAAATATTAACGTCAAAGTCCTGTCATAATCGATCTAGTTGCAAGGTCAGAGGAGACAGACTTGTACATAAACATTTAAAACTATTTTTGTGTACATGTTGCAAGAAAGCAATGAGCGTAGAAAAAGTAGTTATTTTGAAATCAGAGACACAAACACATACCTACAGTTGCACTAGTAGAGATTAAGTATTTGGTGAAGTGTTACATTAACAAGATACGTATGCAAATTTAGAATCATTTATCAAGTTAGCCGAGCGTAACGACGAAGACTCAAATAAAAATTTTGCCCTGCACTAACTTGCATCAAATCGTTTTACGTAACTGTTGCACTTTATTGTTACTTACCTCGTTTTAAAACACTACACTCTTTCGAAGTTCTGTTACACAAGACGCAAAGTGCACATATTCGTCAGAAACTAAATACATGTAGTGCTATAATATTATGCATTCTTTTACGAACAACAAGCAATAATCCAACAGTTACCTAATGCTTACTTTAAAATTTCAAAGCTTTTCAAGCATTTACAATACTGAATTTTCCTGTAGGATTTCCAATTGCTTATGGTAAATGCACCTTAAATTTATTTGAAAATCGATTATAACATGTTATTTCTGCAACAGATTTTGAAATATTAGCACTTGTGGCTAATGATATACATGTTAATCTACAACGTAAGGTAGATGTAGGTAATATACGTACTTCTTACTTATAAATCTTATTACTTAACCTAACCAACTTTTTCTTAATGTTTGTAACAATTTTTGTTCTAAATACATAATAAAACATTTTTGCCCGCGGCTCTACCTGCATTTTTGTGATAGCTTTTCGCCTGTGACTTTTCCTGATTATATAGTAGATATTATAATAAGTAAGTCTACGCTAGGAAAGCATAAAATCGAACAGTATTTTATATAAAGAAGTTTAATCTTGTTTATCTATCGATCTACAATTTCTCTACATTTAAACAAAAAAATTGGTAATAACCAAACATAAAATGAAATAAAAAGATAAACATTTTGTTAATTCACTTTTTATCTTATTAAAAAAATAACTTAATGTTTAGAGGTATTATTTATTATTAAAGTATTTATTTAAACATATAATTATCTTGAATAAGCTCACAAAACAAAATTAACACATAAAACAAGGTACCTACTCCTTATTCTGTACTATAGTTAGGAGTAGTATACGACAAATTATGAAAAGTTAATTATTAACAATTTCATCGAAACTATCAGTTTATATATTAGCAAAGTCATCATTGGCGTCATGATTAATGAAAATGGTTGTTAATGTGCACAATAATCTCGAAACAAATAGCTCTATTATCGTGATAGCTTCCTATTACGTGTGAATGAGCTTACGGCTGCGTGCCTAACTCGCTATTTCAGTAACGTTGCCTTGCAATCATGGTCTAATTAGTTGTTGGAGTAGTCGATTGTTTAATATATATTCTATTTCTAATTAGTACTTCGTTTACACGACATATGTGGCAGTATTTATCATTAGTCTGCCACGGTAAGGTTTTGTATTCGCTCAACGTTCAGACAAATAATTAAATAATTACTGATCATTATCAAGAGTTTATATAACATGTCAAGATAACAGGTAATTTCTGACACTGTAAGAACTGATATTATATAATAATAGCACCTGCATGTGACTTCATTCGTGTGGAAATTAAATGGCATATGTGTCAGTACATGTTACAATTTATTGTCATTACAATTGATTGTAAATAATCGTATCAACTTCGTAACTTATAGTAATAGTCTTATCTCTAATTTCCGAATGTTTCAACACGTATGTTAAAGTAGACAATTCATGTGAAGAACTACAGATATATTACAAAAGAGACGCTTTCTACACTCATAGCCCCACACTAGGATTTTCTCCTGTGTCGTGGGTGCCATGAACACACAAAGCCGAATACACCCAGACCCAGAACAGAAATCTAAACTCATTATTCAGATGCCTGTCTGGCCGGGAATCGAACCCGGGACCCACTGCGCGTTAGATCGGTATGGTAACCGCTCGGCCACGCGGGTCGTCAAAGTATTACAAAGTAGGAACTTATTTACTCTCCTTATTTACACATAAGGTTCTGGAGTTTCGCTACTATATGATGCCTTGTCTATATCTATTTAGGCATTTTAATCATAACACCACATAAGTGCATCACCCAAATGATCCGTTGGTCAATAGAGCAATTTGCGTAGGAGGGTCTTTGATCGATTTCTCGACAGACGGAAATCTAAATGATGAATCTGTTTTAGATCGCTGCTTTTGTTCATGTTTAGAGTTGGCGAAAAGCTGTATAAATTTTACATTTAAAGCTTTCATATTTTATTATTTATTATTACTATTTATTTATTTATTTAGTAAATCAAAACGGATTAATGCAATTACAATAATGACGAAACATATTATTACAAAAAAAACATAGGCATAAATTAAACTAAAATAATGATAGTTACAGAGACAAAGACAGTTAAGAGAGCATACTAAAATAATGATAATAATAGTTATATAAAAATATAGGTAAATATGTAAATAAAAATGTCCGTTACACATCTGTAACAACTATAATATAAGTAATAACTTATTTTCATGGTTTCTTCTTCCAGGACGCCCATCCAAGATACGCCTTCGAATACCATGTGAATGATCCCCACACCGGAGACATCAAGCAACAGAAGGAAGAACGTGATGGCGAAGTTGTGAAAGGTCAGCATAGTTTACCTCATTACGCATGACTTAGGAATTAATCACGACCACAAATATAATTAAATCAATTCTCACAATACCAATATCCCTATACGAAGGTCACAAGGAGTAGATTGTCATGATTAGGTAAACGCGAAATGATTTCTATCGCTCAGTAAGTAGGTGTTGACCTTTTGAAGTGCGGACTTCCGTTACCGTTTAGGTAAATACCGTTTTAAACGCACATATAACTTCGACAAATCAGATTTGCGTGACTGGGCATTCAAACCTCTAACCGATGTTGAGGGGACGAATTTCACTATAATCGGTATCTATATTTGCGTAAAGCTTATAACACAAAGTCTAACAAAGTCTGAATGATAAATTTAGAATTAGGCTAAAGCTTTACGACATTAGTGTGAGTTAGATCCAAGCGCCTACACCATAGAAATCGTGTGTGACTGCATATAACCTGTAATTACATAAAAAGTCATAATCCAATAAACTGCAGCCTGCACTCTCACTCTTAATGTATAACCGAGTTTACTGTTTATTCCAGGTCAGTATTCCTTAGTGGAACCGGACGGCTCGGTGCGCACTGTCAACTATGTCGCCGACTGGGAGACCGGTTTCCACGCCGACGTTCACAACAGCAAAGACAACCACCACTAGAATTTTACCCGGAATTGTGTATTGTGTAGCGTAAGTTGTACAGAACAGATATCAAGTGGATCTTGTATAATTTGAAACTAGACTTGAACTATCAATGGCGCGGACAAGACCCTACTGATGTTGCATAAGTTCCTTGCCTCTGAGGGTTTTTATATAATATGGAAGTAGCAAAGGCGCATGCAGTCCACCTGATGGTAAGTGGCGACTGCCGCCCAAAGACATCTGTTAAATGAACCCCGGATAAGATCAGTCATATGAGGTTAGCCAAATATGCATTGGTACCTGAGGACAAATTTGGAAGGCCTCGGATAAGTAAGTGTAAACGGTTCCTAAGTTTCACGCTTAGATTCTACTAGCATTCGCGTGTATCTGACAGAACCTCTCGGAAATGCTATTACGTAATACCACATAGCTAGTACTACAAGTCATCTTACCGAATATTACAGTGCACGCGTTTGTAATTTTACAAATTTGAATATTGCTGCAACTAACGTAAGTGGAGCATTGTAATATGTAATGCTCAAAATGGAATTCCAAACGCACGTGCCTACATTAATTTTAAAGCCAGAACATTAATTTCAATGCCAAAACCCTTCATTATGAAAATACGATAATAGAATAGAATGTATGTTAAAATAAAGAGTTCAAGTGACTATATTAGATTAGACAAAATCGAAATAATTACTTATTAATAGCAATGATTTCTTTAAGAAAAACTTTTTTTAAACGAAAACTATTGTAACCAAATATAGTGAAACTAATCATGTAACATCACTACAAATCTACTTGATACTTGTTCTGTGGGTGTACATAATTTATATATGAAACCTGATGATATAAGATCTCTACGACTGTTAAAGAAAAAATATTTTACCATCATGCTTTTTGTATTGTGTACTATTAATATTCGTAGATTAGGCTAATTTATCTTCTAAGTATTATTATCCGCTATTTTGCAAATTGTTAATGAGCTTTACGTGTTACAACATCTTACTCCTAAAGTAAAAGAACACGAGGCTTTATATTACGTATCATTAAGAGTTTATCCATTCATTTCACGTCATTAATTCTTCTCATCATTCATGTTTATCATAATTATTCTCGTCATTTGTAGATTCATGCAAACATTTCACAAAATCATTCGAATATAAATTTATTGAGTAGGTAGGTGCGTATCTATGAATATGTATGAATATCTCCATCCATTCCATCCCTTGATAGCCTCACCATCAACCAAGCAATCGTCCGTAGATTATTAAATTGACGATTTTTGTGCCATAAGCCAACTATTTATCATTGCTTTTCTAATTGCTTAGAAAATTTTATCGTCATTGTTATAATAAATTATAATTTTAACCTCTAATTAAAACGATCATATTAGGTTCTTTTATATCTAAGGCCCTGTACAATCATTTTTAACCTATGGCTGCCCTACGGCTAATTATATAAAATCCCAGGTAATAAATGTAACAAAACATATTTATTTAACACGGACATATGTACCTGCCTGTGACTCTGGTCTGGAAGAGTATCATTCACATCCTATCATTTCATACTTTTCCCTGCCATGTTAGCCACGCACTCGACACACGGACAAATAACGCATTCTAACCAAATGGTTGTGATAAAGAGACTTATTTAAATAAACTATAAATAAAGATGGCGAAACCCATGCGTCCTTTTAGTGGGAACCCTATTTGGATATCAGTTATTTGGGTTTGGTTATAGACATACAGCCTGCAAGTCCACCTACCTACTTACATACATTACATACTTTAGTTTTAATGTAGATAAACTGAGATTACTCGCAAATAAATTGGTTAATGATATTTATTGCTTATTGCAAGATTGTTTTCAATTATATTTAATAAAAGTGTATTATAAAAACTACATATTATACTGAAATAAAAATTTGAATACAAAAATACATTTATTGATAACAATACCCTTAACAATTATTATAAAATATTTTTAACAATAACAACTAAATTATAACCCTTTGTTACATAAGTATATCACATAGATCCAATCCTATCAACAGATACACTTGAACGAATGTTATGTCATAACAAACTTCGTTATCTGTTTTCCGTTGAAGTAGCATTTTGGACAAGCAAAATCTTGATCAGCTGTCTTATTTGCCTGAAAAGAAAAGTTAAGTATTTAATGCAGTAAAAGTTCAACAATGTTTGGTGCCACACCAACAGAAATGCCAACATTAAAACATATTACAAGTCGTAACATTTCGAGATCCATACTTGTCCATATGGGTTATTTTGTAGTATAGCACATCTATACTACAAAATAACCCATATTGACTATTAAATGAAACAAAGAGGAAAATAGAAATGTCGAAATGCGGTAAATTTATTTTGCTCGTTTAAAAATGCACTCTCTTACTACACTCATAAACTCTGGGCCGTCTTAGACTATGTTGGGGCCCTTGGGCACACAAGAATTTGGGAACCTTTTAGAATGAAAAGAAATCAGATTATACATTAATTTTTTTTTTCACTATAATCTTCTTTATTATGGGTAAGCAAATAAACTAGTCACAAAAATTAAGGGGTATTAAAACATTCTAAATTTTCAACGAGCTGAAACTCCGAAGAAAATTATTGTACTGCAAAAGAAAAAAAAAAACAAAACAAAACTGACAATAAAAAAAAGACAATATCTAACTTGACGACTAAAAAAAAACAGACAATATCTAACTTGACGACCAAAAAAAAAAGGGAGACAAATAGTCAGTCCTTCGGGGCCCCCTGATGATGGGGGCCCTGGGCACTGGCCCCTCATTGGTGTATCTATTCCACTTTGATCACATGATATCACCTAGGTGATCGCAGGCGCTTCATCTGTGTCCTTTGATCACCTGAGTTATAATAACCTCGGTAATCATAGGCGACTTCTAGAAATATCTGGGGGCAGAGCAGTGCCCCTGCCAAGTCGAGCATATTGATTTAAGGATACCGAAAAAATACATTTTTTTCTAGTAGCTTATACTTTGATCACCCAGGTGATTATATGTCAGGTGATCAAAGGATACCAATGAGTCGCCTTTGATCACCTGGTGTCACCTGGATGATCAAAGTGGAACACACCATTACATTAGCAAGAAAGCATATGAATGCAAAAAAGCATATTCTTATAACAGGAAAAAGCAAATAGCAATGTGGACTATATTGCCGTTTGCTTTTAATTATGGTAAGTGGTATGTGCCACCCATGGACATCTGTAATCAACCCCCGGTAAGATCGGAGTGTTACCTGAAGTTAGCCACAGCTTCTACACTTAAGGACTAAATTGAATCAGCTGGGCTAAGTATGTCTCCCTTAACACAGAACCGACCAGACCTTCAGACCAGAACACAGCAGTGGATAACACTGCAGTTATTAGGCAGAAATAAACAAACGCTTTCTACACTCATAGCCCCAAAGTAGGATTCTCTCCTGTGTCGTGGGTGCCATGGAGACACAAAGACGAATACAAAAACACCCAGACCCAGAACAGAAATTTAAACTCATCATTTACATTTCTGTCTGGCCGGGAATCGAACTCGGGACCCACTGTGTGTCAGACCAGTATGGTGACCACTCCAGTTGTCAATAGACTAGAATAGAATCGATAATAGGAAAAAAGATACATACTGTCAAACAATAATAACAGAACACATGTGAACATCCCATGACATGTGGTATTATTGGTACGCTTGAACAACAGGCACAAGTGGTGCTAAGAGTCATCGTAGCCGACTCTGGAGCAGTCAGAGACCGTTTGGGATTCCTCCACCACATGTATTTTAGAATGTTTGACAATCTTCTTTTCATTCCAAACATATTCATTAGAGATATTGCTGTTCCAATTAGTTCCTGTAACAGATATTTTCGTATTATTAATCTTTAATTATTTTAGAGGTTATGACATTTTCCTCTATAAAGCCTAAATATATTATTTGGAGGGAAATTATTTTCCTTTGTATTATTAATATTTGAGAAGTAAAAAATGAGCCTGTAGTCTATCTGATAGCCAACTAAAACTTGTAAAATAAAGAAATAAATGTGTACAAAAATTGTAAAATATATGAAAAAATCATTGAACTATAAATTGAAACTATATGTAATTAACCTTAGGATTAGTTCTATCTGAAGTCAGTCAGTGGCTTTGTCATCCTCAAAGAAAAATTTGCCTCAAATAAATGTATCAAAATTAAGTATGTTTTTTTATAGTATTATAAAATTTACTTACAATAAAATTGTGCCATAATAACTCTCTTGTCCACGAAAAATCTGTGAGATCCTCTCTTGTTAGTTTATCGGCAAGCAAATCAAGACCCAGGATGAAATCGATCAATAATGGATATTTCCCACTTTGTATAAACCTTAAAAAGTTTAATATATCTCCAACAAGTTGAATTGTTTCTAGTTTGGTAAAAAAGTTCTGAACCTTTGCATTAGATGTCAGACTATACAGTGCTCTCTCTCTTATATACTTTAAGCCTACAGTATAACCAAAGTACCAATACAATTTGCTTTTGGAAAAGTAGTCAGTCTTATATTTGAGAGACAGCATCTGCTGCCCAAAGGTACACTTCTGATCGTACACAGAGAACTTGAAAATACATGTTCTAATGAGGAGTTCAATCTCAGGCAGAATGGGTTGTAGTTTACCAGGCTGAAATGAATAATTGAACAGAATTAATTCATATATTTTGTTATTAATATTGTATGTTTATTCTATAGAAGTTTATATCTTATTGCCATGAGAAGTAACGAATCTCATATGTGATTTATGAAATCCACACCCTTCCATCAAAATTCAAAATTGCATCAAGAAAAATAGGTAATGAAACTAGAAATAGGTAACGCTGTTGTACTTCCAGTTCATAGCATCTTGTTTCGACCACCTTTGAAATACAGTAATCTGTTACTAGCAGTTATTCTTCATAACTATTATACAGTAGAACCTTGCTAATCCGGACCCCCTTAATTCTGGGCTTACTGTAATCCGGACAGGCGATGGGATTGTGTGGGGTACGTTCGCGATGGAAGCGGGCAGTAGCTGCCAGCCACATGTCAACATTCAATCATTTACTGACACTCATCAGTCTTATGTTTATTACCTTACAATGTTGAATGCACGAACACTGACAAAATAGCACTGTTTAAAATATATTCTACTATAATCCAAACACATTGGTAATTGTACTGGGTTCTTATTTTCCCTATCCAGATTAGCAAGGCCCTACTCTATTACCAATGTAAAGAGATAGATAATAATTCACCTCCAAAAACTTTGTAGCCTGAAACAGTAACTGTTTAAACAGTTCTTCCAATTGCTCATCTAATTGTACAGAATCCAACTGAAATATAAAGATTACCATCTGATTAGTTAAGAATATACCTCACAACCTTAAAAAAGAAGAATTATAAAATGTGATTTGTGGATCATTTAGAAATCGAATACATATGTTAACAACACATGTAGTTGCAACCTATTTCATTGGGTTGAACATGCTGCACTGTCAATAATTTACATTAGGCAAATTTTCACACATTAACATTAACAATCGCTAATAGGCACAAATTGTCATATTCCCATCATTGACGGGCAAATGATTGGATAGATTTCTACTAGAACTTCCACAATATTTCATTACAAAAATAACGAAATGAATTTAACAACCCGGCTTACCTGGGTGACTCGAGGTATATAGTTTATTGACATGGTAGCTATATCTTAAGAGTAACTTAATTAGATGCGTAGAAAATACATTTATTTTTTATGAAATGTAAACTGAAATCAGTAAAACACTTCTACATGTTTTACTAGCCAGATTACTGATTAAATGATAAATTTGTCAATGCTCAATGCAATCACGAAGGTTATTGACAGTTAATGACATTGATTATTGTTAATTTGAATACTGTCTTTTTGGCCAAACTAATCAACAACAACAATAAATATTATGATTGAAATTTGCAGTCAAATAAACTAGACTAAAATTATTTTGGTAAGAAAAATGAAGGATAACATGACATTTTTTTAATTACGAGACTTGTAATAATTTGTTTTGATAAATTTTGTTTCATTCACTTAGATTAATTTAGACCTTATCTAATCTGTAGGATCATAGACAATGAAATTATTTTTCTTGTTGCTATTTCTTCCTGTCTGAAGGCAGTCATTGCACGCACAGGTATTTTAATTTCCAAATATTATTTTCGGTTTCGTACATAGTGATTGGTGGTACAGAACGGAATATTGCGATAATTTTCTAAGGTATAAAAGTGAAGGAGTTTACTATTTTTTCTATAAAAACGGCGCAACGGGACAAATTTTAGTAAGTTTAAATCGTACGGTAACCTAATGAACCGTATTTTATAGAAGTTTTTAAATACGTAATATTTAACATTGTAATATTAGGAAACTCGACCAACACATTATTTATTTTAAAGTCATGCATTCTACTTTTAAAACATTTAAAGTAATAAGTACAAGAGCGTGCTATGCAGTTTGCATTGTATCTGTGAATTAATAATTTGTGGCTTTAATTAATTTTAATTTTAGAGTCTACTTTTCGCTTCCAGATATTTTGTTCATAGCGTGCTTTCCGTTGTATTATTAAATTTTATTTACTTTTACTTGTACGAAGGTGTTAAAATTACAAATATAATAATAATTAAAAACCGGCATTGGTAACTGCAGAGTTTTTATTTTTATTTACTATTTGAGAGGGTACTGCAACGATCTTATTATACGCGATTTGGAAAAAACTCTTTCGAATTTTACTTTATAGTGTTTTTGTTATTATTTAAGAGTGAGTGAGGCAAATGCACACTTCTCAAGTTTCATACCTGTATTTAGTTTCCTTTGTAGATGATATTTAAAAAACTAACTGATTTAAACTATACGTGGCCTTTTTGTTCTGTCTGCCACTCCATAAATGTATAGACCATTTAGTATTTAGTTTTTGCTTTAATTATATATATTTATTGTTTACTAAATACATTACTAAAATCATGGAAAGAACTGTCAGGTATCAGTTAATCAGTAAGACTTTTTTCTGTTAGTTAAATTTAATAAAATTGATACATAAAAAATAGCTTCTTATTCTAGCTTAATATGCCAAACTCAACAACACAAAATTTGTATGATGTTTTTTTTTGTATGATCGTTTTTTGATCATACTAAAATCACCCATCATTCAGTCAATTGTTTTTTAATAGTCAGGTTTTTATTTTTTTATAAGATATTGTTTTTTTAGTCTGCCAGGATCAGCCATATTATGTAAAATATTCCAGACTAATTTAAAATGTTTGTTTCAGGTTTTGTGACTATGCTAAGGAGTTGACACAAAAATGAACTACTTAAATATTTTGAAACAGTCTACAATTGTACACTTATGCTTTGCTATATCCTACTTCATGTCAGGCTTGCTGCTGAATGTTGTTCAAGCCATTTTATACTTTGGTCTAAAGCCATTTAATAAGAAATTGTACAGACAAATTAATTACTACCTTTCTTATTCATTTTCCAGTCGTAAGTCTAGTTGTTTTATTTTTTAGTTGCTTCATTGTAAAATCTTGTGATTTGAGAGCAAACCAATCCTACACCTTTTTCTGCCTATTTATAGCAGTGTTAAGTGCTTGCTCAACTAATAAATTTATAAGAAAACAATTAAGAAACTGATTATTTATGTTCAAGCAATGTTATTCATATTTCTTGCTTTAAAGTTTTGTAATGATTTAAAAATCTAAATATTTTTTGTAGAATTAGTGTTCATGTCAGAATGGTGGTCAAGAACAAGATTGTCTATTTATGTTAAAAAGGATGAGTATGAGAAATATTATGGTAAAGAGCATGGATACCTCATAATGAACCACAGCTATGAAATTGACTGGTTAATGGGATTAACTTTCTGCGATGGTATTGAAGTTTTAGGGGTGAGTATAAAATATAGTCTATAACATTTATAATTTTTTTACCACATTCACAGACACTATGATGTCACTGACTGATCAATCTGTGTCACTACAAAATTTCATACATTGCCTTGTAATTTTTTTAACTTCATAATATGACAGTAAGAAGGAAAAAAATTCATCTGCCATGACACAATGAAATGCCATTGCATGTGTTAGGATAGAAAATGAAATGCATTGAGGTGTACTGCGTATACACAAATGAAAAGTTGACAGGTGTAGTAATAATTTTTGCAAGATGAACATCAAAAGGCACTCTGTTTGTGAACATGTTAATATCTAGCAATAATAGATTGGATACCTGATGGACAACAGCGCCATTACTATGAACATTTGTAATGCCAAAGGAGTTATAATTTATCAATGCATGGCTGTTTTTGAAAAAGAGTATTTTTTGCACCTTTTTTAGTAGTTGTAAAGACACTTCAGGAATATCTTGGAAGAAAGTTCTATTTTTGGTCCTTTTGATTTTTATATATTTTAGACCCTGCATTTTATGTCCAAAATAAAATTTCCAAAGAATTCAAAGAAAAATATTTAAATATATTACATAAACATTTTAAAAATATCGCATATATTTATTTTTGGGCGACTCACTTTTTACACTAATTTATCTTGTTTTTCTGCCCCAACTTTTTTCTTGGCCAATTTACGAGCTATGATGAACTTTATATTTTTCCAACAAAATGTATTAAAGAGACCAGTATACTATAAAGAGAAAGTTGCATATGAACTACTTCATATTATAGTATCTAGTACAATTGACCATAGTACAGTATAATATTCGCATACCATATTACATGTGATAACTAGTCCAGAACTGCCTTGTATAGGACTCCATGAGTGCATATGTAATGCTATATATTCTTTAAATATACTGTGTATTTTGCTCAGAAAATATTCATAATTCATCAGTTCTCCTTAGGCCTTATTTGAATTTTCTGTATTAAAATATATAACTGTAGGTACTTGTAGTTCCGGGAACAGAATAGTACCCCTGCCTGTCGTAAGAGACGACTAATAGGGGACTTCCGGGGTTGCGGACGGCAAGAGAGGGGAGCTCGAACCGCCCAGCCAAGAAACCCCGGGAAGAACGGCGGCATGTCTGGTCGCGTGCCGTCATAACATCTGAAGGCACAGTGAGCGTAAATGTTCACCGGTAAGAGCCCGAAAGGGGCTTCGCTCATGGAGGACTCTGGTTGTGTTCTAGTGGAGATCCCAGAGTCCTCCACGTCCACGCTGAGCAAGGCCACCGGGAGGGTTTTTAGTGCAGTAAGAATCCCACATAACCCGGCGTTGCTCCCACGGCGACGGGTACCTTTTAAAGGTTTCCCCCTCGTTACAAAAAAAGATTCATTTATGTAAAATATCGAATGAATTATTTACGCATAATAAAATTAGAATGTAATCTATCATAGAATAATTGGTACAATTTATAAAATCAATTAAAAGAAAAGTAAGCAAAAGACATCTTACTTATTAATTAATAATGATATGTATGTCATTCTATAGCTCTACTAACAGCTTGTAACAATTTAATTGCATTTAATTATTTCTATAATTTCTAAAGATATATATACAAAAAACTGTTCCATTACATATCAGAAAAGGTATCTTTAAGGTATCTTTTTATTTCATAAATATTATTATATTGTTTATTATTATTATGACTTTTCTGCTAACAGCAGCTATTGTGGTAGAAATTAGACCTAAAATTTGAACTACCGCTTCAGATTTTAAGCATTGACAATTTTACTATTTAAAAAATACAATTAATAATGATTACTAAAATGTCGTAGCTACTTCTAAATATATGACTCAATACTTAAATTAGCTCCATAGATACTAATGATAAATATCATTAGTTTTATAGCTTGTGATATTGAGGCATTAGAAACAAATACATTTTATCTTAGAGTTATTTATTTCCTATTATTAATATTTAATCCTATACCTTATAACTATATTATTAAGTTATAACATGAGTTAAAATAGTACAATTATATCCATTTAATTGCCCAATTAATAAATTCTTGCCTATTATATAAATTGAAGCAATTAATCTTTGAACTCATTGCAACTTATCTTTTACATGCCTTTGTCTTGAGCAATATCTGGCAATAAATATCGTCTCATAATTAATAACTCATTTACTCATAAACTATACCGTACATATGCTATTTATATAGGTAAAAATATGTGGAAATATGAGTACTTATCATATATAAACAAACACAGTAATAAAGTAGGTATGTTATGTGTTAGGTTTGTTTAACAAGCTAAATGGGTGCATATATCCTTATTTAAGACTATTTTTAGTATCATAAACGTAAACGTACCATCTACTTAACTCATATAATTAAGAAAACAAAATAGTTATTTTACCGGAATGTTTTTTCGATTTGTAATGGTCTTGCTACAAAATTTCAATTTATACCTCCATGGACATAGGCAAAACATATCCATCATACAACAAAGATGGTAAGTACGTATTCCATATCTAATTCAAGATTGGTGGATATTAAATAATCGTGTCTCAGTTCCTACACTAGATAAGGAATTAATTATGATTGAGTTCACCTTCGGTTTGCCTCTTATTATGAATTTCATACATTAGAAATTTTTACCTAACTACAGTGTAAAAAAATTATAGACCTATTTGAAAAATTTGTGATGTTTCTTTGAGCTTCGGACCTAAGTTAAGTTCTAAAATACAAAGCCAAAGGCAACCGCATAAGGATATGAATAAATGAAAAGAAAATGAGTACAACAACATTTTTCTTGTTTATAATGCGAAACCAATGTTTTACTAATAAATATGACATTTAAATACATATAATTAAAATAGGTGCATATTTATATTACATGTTACATACTAACAAGAAATATCCATTTCTATTCATTAAAGTTCATTATTAATTTTATAGTTCAATTTTAAAAATTACTATTTTAGTGTAAC
>DWNE01001415.1:0-22162 GCA_018249875.1 Cecropterus toxeus | reverse complement strand
GAGTGATATATATCTTGAGTTGAAATGATATATATCTCTCTTTTCATTCTAGTGACACATTTTGCGCACCTCTACTGCCGCCCATGGACATCTGTAAGCAACTTTATATAGAACAGGGGTTCTGTGTGAAGTCGATCACAGATGAGTTGCTACTCACAAGGACTAAGATGGTCGCCTCATATATAAGTGAGCTGGCAACTACACCCTTCCACCTCACTCAAGAACTGCTTCATGCTAGAAATAGGTATGACAGTGGTACTTCGCCAGTCGAAGTGCACTGGTTATACCACCTGGTATTATTAGTAGTATTACTAGATTATGTCTGAATGAACGATTTAATAAGGAAGTGACGTAAAAATATTACTACCACTTATTTGCCCCACAAATATTAAATATCATTTGAAACTTAACCATTTGTTCGAATTACAAAAATTATATAACTTTCTGCTAGAGTTAATGATAATTAAATATTGAAATGAACAAAAGCGAAAAGAAATCAGAATGAACACAATACTTTTAAATAATTATTACAGATTACAAATTAATAGTTACATCTAGTATGAGAATATAATATTTCAGCATAAAAGCAAGATTATAATTATCAGCATTATTATGAAAATGGAAGTTAAAAAGCATGTTATAAGTTGTTATTTTAATTTTGATACTACACATTTCTTATTGGGTTCCGTTATTAACATATTGTATTTGTATCCTATCATAAATCATAGACCATAAATTTATAATTTATAAATGAGTTGTTGGATTCTAAAAATCTAATCTAATATATTTTCAGTTTACAAATCCAAATTATTTTTTGGCATTAATTACTACGGAATTGTTTATATCGTGACTATGTTGTTTTACCAAATTGTTGTGTTACCAAAAAGCCTGTACCTGCCAGATGTGGATTGATAATCATTTATTTTGTTGTAAATGGCATCCAACTTGCTCTTCAGCACATTGGACTCGATCTTTTTGCGCTGATCCAGCAGCCCGGCTTCATTCTCCTGGTAAAGTTTGACTTCCTCGTTAGTCAAACCGATTTTTTTCAACCACTCTAAGTGTTGTACATCTTTCTCCGCTTTTCTGAAATCCTCGATGCTTGATATACCATATTTGGTAAACGGCAGCACTTCCGTCGTTTTCTGGAACTCTTTCGGCAATTCGGAGCTGGAAATGCGTCAATTTCACGTAAAAACGAACAAGATGTATGTATCATTAGACCACTACACTCGATAAACACAAACTCACCACATATTGATACAGTTCACATTTGTTCCAATTAGTCTGTATCTATTTAAATCACAATCAGTTTGAAAACAATAAACGTCCAATTAGAAAATACAACACTCAATATAAATACGATAATGCCTATGCCTTCTCTTTCAGCGTCCGTAAACTCCGTAATATTGATTGATCTAATCATAAATAATTTTGACACTGACAAATTCTATTGTCTATGAAATCGAAGTTGTTTTGAATTTGTAATAAAAAATATGATGGACAGGATAAAACCTAAAGCTCAATTTATCATTTAAAATGATAAAGCGATTATTTAGATAATGTTTCTTTGGATATTTAATTAAGACAAATATATAGCTGAAAGTTTATGGCACTTTACAGCACTTGAGCTACAAGGAGTTTAACAGATGAAATCATTGACGGAAATAATTAATGTAGATAATTATGAATTCGTATCCAGGGATAGGACATTTTTTAATACGATCATACTATTAAATTGTCTATAGTCATTACCTACATTGACTGTTATCTGTACCATTCAGAGACAATTGAATTTTAGAGGTTCGACTCGAAAGAGCGGCGAATTCAAAATACTCGACGTATATAATTTTTCCACAACTTTCTTATAGTGTAAACGACCATCGTTTAAAAACAATATTATCAACAGGCTACTATCTTCATTACCAGATAATGTCGTCAATCAAAATAATTTAAAGTAAATAATGGAGTATTTCGTTATAGGCAAAGTAGATCGTTTCTAAAAAGTATGTGCCATAACATAATAAGTATTTACCAAACAGTATCAGTCAAGTAAAGTTTCAAGAGGGAAGATATGATAAAACACATTTATATTATTTGAATGAATTATCATGTAAAATTTATCATTCTATTATGATTATACTGTTGTCTGTGCATCCACTTCAGTTCAGATTCTGATAAAATTTGTTATGATTTGTATAGATGATTTCAAAGAATCGAGCACGAAATTTGGTTCGGAAATCCATTTTATTTGAAAAACCGGCGTGATGTTGTTTATTTCCGGAACTTTTATCTGATTGTTCATAATTTTCGTACATTGCTTCAATACTAGCGATATGAAATAAAAATACAAAATATTGTTAAAAAACAATTTATTGATCAAGAAACAATAACAGCTGGTTTCTCACTGTCAATAGTACCAAAGCTGTACGACACTCGGTGACTGTAAACTTCCCCTGGCTTCAAAATAGTGGTTGGAAACTTGGGGTGATGGACCGCATCCGGAAACTTCTGAGTTTCCAAACAGAAGGCACCGTGGAGTCGGTAACCTGAGCCTCCCTTGCCGATCAGGGCTGGATCCCCAGGGGAGGGGAGGAAGTTGGACGTGTACAGCTGTACTCCTGGCTGGTCACTGTACAACTCCATGTACCGCCCAGAAGGCGGATGTTCGACGCGCGAGACGAAATTAAGTATAGGTGTATAACTGGCTTTCTTATTAGAGAAGTAGATAATACGTCGTCTGCTGCTTCAATATTATAAAAAAGGACTGTCCTGTCTGCGGACGTAATATTCTCAAATCGATCAGATAATAATTAGAGATGGCCTAAGTCCCTGTTTCAAAAAAATCCTCAGGAAATAATAGTAAAAATATGTAGGATGTTGTCTTACTCTGAAGTTGAAGGACATGTAAGCTAGCTCTATTTTAAAACATATTTATAGCCTTTAGTTACCTCTTTTCCGTAAGTAGACACGCAATAGTTGTCGTCGTATGTTGTTTTGGACATGAGATCACCCAAGCGCTGCGGCACCCTTAGGTCGTAGGGAGTCCCGCCCACTTTCAAGAAATTACCCGTCGGTATTGATTCCGATGTTGTTTCCGTTATTCTAAAACATTAAAATGCATTTACTCCTTTATTTTATTGAAAAACATACAATGGTAAATAATTCATATGTATAGAAGTAGATGAATTTGTAATTCTGATTTTTCTGCTGGGATCCAGGGTTAGAATTCCAGACGAATAACTCTATTATTTATTATGAGTTATACATAAGTGATCCTAATATGAGAATGAATATAAGAACGAGAAGGGTCTCTAAGATGTGAATCATTCAATTAAAGGTATACCCAGTAGCAATAAACCGAAGATAGAAAGAAAAAGCAGTGGGTATTGACCATCTCAAATATAATTATAACTTGACAATTAATCCAATGTAAATTGGTAATACTTTTTTTGTACAGAAATTGGCAATGTTCACTCTTAAGTGCTATGAATATGTTCAATGTTTTTGATATAAACGAAGGTCATTTAATGTATGCTATTGGCCTTGAATCACTTCCTCTCTTTGCATTGATTTCGTAAAAGACAAAAGCCAGCTAATCGGCAGCAGCGTCTTCTTGTATAACATACTAGCCCCGGATCTTCAATTATTTTGAGGCAGGGCAAAAACTTAAAAATGCCGCCCCTGCCCACTTGATTTCTTTTTACCATCATTTCAGCCTTCAAATGCCCAAAAATTGGTAGTCATTAAAACGTATACGTATCAAAAGTTCCACTTCTTACCACGCACGGTGACTATTGGCCAAAAGCCATTAAGGGAGACCAATGTACGTTCAGCAGATAGATTATTAAAAAAATCCCAACTAACTTATCAGCATTGATCCTAATAACGTGATTGTATAGCTCCGTAGCACCAGTGTCGTGTCCAGCCAAGTTAAAATACGAGTGGTTGGTCAGATTGACCACCGTTTTCTTGGTGGTGGTAGCTACGAACTCCACGTAGAGCGTGTCATCCTTCACCTCGTAAATCACGCTGGTCACCAAGTCACCTGGGTAATTCTCCTCTCCATCTTTGGATAAATAGCTGAATATCACTTTGTTTCCGTCGACAACACTGTTCCAATTGACCTAAAATATACCTTATTTTTTTTTAAATGTCTAAATATATTTTCGTGCACTCGGAAAATTAATAATGTATCAGAAACAGGTTTTGATAATCCTTTCAACTATTGGGGGCACCCAATAGTTGAAAGGCGCATTTAGCAAAAAGTCAAAATGGAAAACAATAGAATGAATCAAATGGAAGATACTGATTTTTTCTTGAATTCATCACAATATACCTATACCTACCTATAATTTAGGTTTCGAAAACATGTTACATGCGCCTTTTAAATCATGGCGACATAATAAATATATATTTCTTATTTATCTAGTACTAGCTTTTTCCCGCGGCTTAGCCCATTTCGGTACTAAGGGAATGACGGTATCCCATGTGTTTATTAAAGTCATAAATATAGTCATATGTCCAGTGAAATCCGACCTACATACATGCTCATAAACTTTTGCCTTTATCAAGGGCCTTTATGATATTTCAAGATTAACTCAGCATTGGACAAGAGTGGTCCAGGTAGGGAAAAAACTTTCTATGTTAGTTAGTAAATATTCTTTGTTTGGATTGTGAATTATTTATTGTTTATTATACGTTGAAATTTAAATTTTCCGACGCAATTTCCGCTCCAGTCAAATATTTCAATCGTCAGAATTACAAACTTTTGAATATTATATCTTATCAAAACCAACGTCAGACTTACAAACTTCATTATTTATTTGCATATTTACCTTATCAAAGCCAATAATACCACCGTGCAAGTGATCGCTTCCAACGTTCTTCGCAAGTTGATACGTGGTGCCATCAATTTGGAAACTAGCACCACCTATCCGGTTGGCGCATCGCCCCACAGTGGCACCGAGGTGCGGCGTGTTTCTGTTCACGTAACCATCTATATCGTCGAAGCCGAGCACTACATCGCTGATCTCGCCATGTTTGTCTGGGACCTAGATCATAAAATTTGATTTGAGAACGTGCAACTCGGGGTGGAACTTAAAGGAATCAGTGGCGAAGCTGAGATCGTGCAACTCGGGGTGGAACTTAAATAAAAAAATATTGAAAAACTTTAAGTATCTGATATTTAAGTCTTTGTAATTCGACGGCGAAAAAAAGATAGCCTAGACTAAATAATTTGTTGCCTTTTATTGGTCCGTCCGAGGGTACAAGATTGGTTTTAAAGTCCTTCCTAATTGAAATACCTTTTATAAAATAAGAAAAATCTGATTATGCTATCAGACAAGACGTGTCGCCAGGGCAGGCCGCCCCGACAGACTACGCCGTAGGGAAACATATTTCTGGCTAGATTTCGGTCTACCGCCAAATCTCATCACCACCACAATTAGGCAATATCTACATCATCAATCTGACAACGAGTCTCAGTAATAATGTTGTAGTTTGGTTTGCAGGGTAAGTTGAAAGCCGCGAATAAGTATTATTCGCTATTTAGTACTCATTGATAGCAAGCAATGCATCTGAAACCAAATTCAGGTAACATTGATAAGTGGCCACTGCTACACATGGACATCCGTAATCAACACCCGATATGATCAGATTCCTACCTGAGGTCACAGATGCGTTGCTACTCCTGAGGACTAAATTGTAACACCTCGGATAACCACACAAATATTTATAAAACATATCAATGTAAGTATGTACATATTTTAGAATCGCTAAAGTAATTAATAACAATTACCTCTATAGCCTGCACGATGGCACCGTATGAGATAACGGAGACGCTGAAACCACTTTTGGATTTCCAGGTAAATTTCTTAACTGGCTCGCCTTTGAAAGTACCGAAATCTTGCTCGATTAAATGTACCATTATTGTATTTTTATATAGTTATCTGTAATACAAATAAGCTAACATAAAATATTATTTTATGCAAGCTTTTTATGATTTCCACAAGCTTAGACATAAGAAAGATTTATCTTTATATAAGCTCAATAACAATTTTTACCTGGCGGTCAAAATTTAACCATAACCATGAGACAAAAATTCCGGAATTATCCATAATACTCTCTTCAATAACTACGAAACAAGAATTATAAACGGTTGATAAACAAGAGGTACTGAAAATAGGTTTTTTGTAACTATAGGTATATATGGGTGTAAAGAAAGCGTCGTTTAAGTTGTCCGTATTTTTTATACAAGCAAAATGAAGTGACACTTGTTAATATTATCTAACTTTAATGTAAATAGCACATCATTAGATAACCCACGAATAGGACTTACAAAACTCAATGTAAATTAATTATTTTCATATGTTTTATTTAAAATAAAGATCGTCGACAGTCCAAGATACATGGATATATTGAAAGAATTCTTTCAATAAGCTGGATCTTCTTTATTCTATGATCAATTATTTACAGAAGATAGACAGTTCACAAGTTCCGGCCGGTAAAGTATTTATATAGCTTCATTTGGATTATTTATCAGAGTGCATTGAAAATAACGTAATTCATACCATGTTACCGACTATACAATTTAAGCACGGAATACTTGGAACACGGGTACAAAATAAATAATATATCTAATCAAACTTACGTTAGCGGACGTGTCTCTTCGACTGGCATTGTTATCATTCCAAACAATTTATAAACCTCTAAAGTTAGGCGCAGTTCATATGCGACTATATTCACTGTGAACCCAATTGGCTTATTCAGTTCATATGAATACATACGTATGCGTAAATCTACTGCCGAGTAATAACTCAGCAATATTTTGCTTCTGTTGTCTTTAATTTTTTAAAGGTCCGTCCAATTTTTGTCTTATAATAATCATTTTCAAGTTATGGTTAAAAGATTTAGTACTCCGTTACTAAACCTTTTAACCATAAATCTTAAGGTAGAGCTCAGGTAAAACTCTAATCCTAACTGGGTGTTGTTATAAATACCCATGGAGAGCAGTTGCAACCTAATCTTGAGCCACTTAAAGCTTGCTTCAAACATCATTCCAAATTTTATCGGCATTTCAGCAAAATTCGCTACAATTTGCACCGAGATTCCGAAACCATGTAAGATCGGTCATTTGTTTTTAACGCTCAACGTTGACGCTTGTTTAAAAAGATTTTGCTTTGAGCCAGTCGTGGCCCCCGGCTTGCCAACAAGGGGACTGCAAATCATTTGTCATTTCTATAATATAACAAATATATGCTCATTTTGTTTATTTTTTTTAATATTCTTATGTCAGGTCTTCAGGTTAGGAGACCTATTTTCTCTTTAGATACGATATGTTAGGGTAGGGGGACCTGTTGAACCTTGGACAAAGTTGCACATAGGAGAATCATATTTTCGTTTTAAAGATACCGTCTGCGCAAAGTTAAAGAAGGTAATTTATTGTTTTACACTCAAAAAGTAAGTTTTTAAGCTTTACTTCATTCTAGTTAAACGAAGTGTTGCATGCTTGCATAAATTGTTTTATTATAATCTAATCTTAGTATATCTAGATATGAGTGTCAGATCCTTACTTCAATCACAAATGGGTGTATCAAGCTTGTTATATGAAGTTGTGTTGCGATGTTGTACCTTGGCCACTCCACTTACGATGTACCTCATTTTCATACGTTTATATAAGTAAAATAAATAAAATTTGTAAAAAAGAAATATTCTTTATTACGCTCATATTAAACTGTACTTATTAATTGCAAATGCTAATAAGTGTTTATCTCGATTATAAAGTTCTCTGTCAAAGTTTAGTGAACAATCTTCAAGGTACAACTGACTTGTAGTATCTTGGACATTTCTCCCTTTTTTAAGATAGTAGTGATCCCAGGTCTTAGAAAATATACATTTTTATGATTAAATCATGTAGTTAATTAAAAGATCTTTACATCACACAATTGTCAGACGTAGGTAGATCTTGTTTTAATCCAAATTAAAAAACTGACCTAGGTACAACAGGTTTCCCAGTACTTTCCGGAGTACACGCCCTAGCAAACACTGGGCTGCCAACGGCAATAACATTATCTTATCAATACTGCCACAATAAAACGATACAGGTTTGTGAAAATGAAAACAATTTTGCGGTTTACAATCATTATTATGTACTAAATTATTATCATTGCCCGATATGTTATTGAACTCGTTATCTATTTTGTGAACTACTTAACTTAGTTCAAGGATCCGCCGAACTTAATACGGTACGTCCAACATAATAAAAATAAAGCATGAATTTCACGAAATTTGGTGGGGATTAATTTATTTACGCTCTTGCCCTCAATAAATTCCGAATCTTTTACAGAAGTCGGCGCTCTTACAAGTTTACAATTTCTCACGGCGCCCTACCCTAGCTAGCTACCTCAATATGACATATTTTATATATATTTATGACAATTTAGAATTGAAACGGAAAACAACATATATTAACCTCTAATTAGGCGCGCGGGGTCGCCGCGACCCCAAGTGAACTTCAGTTTAAGTTATTTTTTTAGAGGTCAATGCTAGCATCCCGAATTTTTTGCTAGCTTCTGAACCTACAAGATTCCGTGTCGTTATCTCATGATAAGTAGTGGGAGGTCGCCACAAGCAATTCCGAAATTATATATATTTCCAGAATTATATATATCACAGAATTCAAGGCGATGGGGAGGACCCCACACCATGTCACACCTCATCAACCCCCTCCCCTTAACGTGGGACGCAATTTTTGGATGACCCCTAAATAAGTGGGAACGCTTGATATAAGTCTGCATCAACTTTACATCAGACTAAAATACGTTATACTGATACATAGACTGAGAAATGTTTGCTTACTAAGTACTCTATCATTTCAGAAAAAAAGGATAAGCTTAGAAAAGAAAATAAAAAACAAGAATGTACAAAATAAATGTATATTAGAATAAAAATACAAAAAATGTATAACAAGCACTAAACTTACACAGTAATATCAGTTAAATTCGAATGGCACTAGGTACAGTATTGTTTAGGAACACTGCTCTAAAAATAAACATAGGTATTAAATGAACATCATTATTAACCGGAAGGACATTTCTTTCCCCCATCCCAACTGCGAAAAGATGTAGACACTTAAGGTATTCCCAGAATGAGGGGTTTTCCAAAAAGCTGCAAAAACAGATCTCCTTTAAAACCGGCAGTGTATTGAAGACTCCTCTGGAGGGAGACGGTAATTTCCTTCATCAAATTGCTTATCAGGTGTACAAATGAGTTCTGGGCTTAAAGCTTCTGTGGTACATAAATACATATACACAGTTTAAAATGCACATATTAAAATAATATTCCAGCTTAACTATTACCTTGAATTATTCCTTATTATAAATAACATGTACATGTATGTTTATATTAAATTTAAATAACAAACTTAACGTAGCAGAATTCATAAATGTGGAAGAAAAATATATTTCTATAAAATAGAGGCCAATGAATTTAAAGCATTGTCAGACTATTTATTGTTCACGAACTTAAATGTATTAATACATAAAAATTTAAACATAAGCACACAATGATTATTACGAACATTTATGTTATGTTAACAACAGTTATGTTCGTAATGAAAGGCAAGAATATTTTGAGACTTAATAGTCAGTTCGAACGTCTTTTCTTTAAGTACTCATATTATGTACCAAATGATTTATGGCGGCAATATGTGGAATGCTCGGGCAATATGACTGTGAATACTGTTATATCAAATAAGGAATTACGAGCAATGATTTAAAACGTCTAAATATTTAAAATATAATTTACAATGACCTTACATTTCTGAAGTTAATGGAGATAATAATTATAATTTATTAATCATATTACCCGTTGATATATAACAACTATTATACGTATTGCCCAAGCATTATAAATATTGCCAACATGGCCGATAACGCATCATATAATTGTAAAACCATGTAATATAAAATGCATTTGGCATGTTATGGTAAAACTCTATTTATTAACCGACTTCCAAAAAGGAGGAGGTTCTCAATTCGTCTCTATTTTATAGTAAATAGCAATCTATTTGTTAAGCAGGCGTTTTTACCGGTGTGCCGCAAATTGTAAGCCGCATACAAAATGAGTAAATAAATAAAAGACTGAATAAAACGATTTTCATCCGCAGGCGATGATCTGAATGAACCTCTGTGAATATTAAATGTCATGGGCACAAATATCAATTTAATATTTTTCTCACCAATATCTAATAATAAAGATTTGATTTTCTACTTTATTTATTTACTTTAATTTAAGCAAGACTTTTCTAGTCAATCGAGACTATCGAATATAAATATTACGGAACCCTCCAAGCGCAAATCCAACTCACACCTTTTTATTTAAGTTGAAAGTGTTCCGATGAAATCAAATGGTTTAAAACGCCTGTGTTGAGGTATAAATAGTTACTGAGGTTACATTAATAAAATATATGGCAAGATCAATTTTATAATAACATATTAATTATATTAATATACATTACCTATAATCTACCTACAAAAATATGAATGTACAGTTTTTATGAAAATATAATATTATTTTAGAATATGCATTCTGAACATTAAATTAGTATTTTTTTAGAAAATATTTGTAACCAATGGACGGTACTTTAAATACTTTCATACAAAAAAGGAATAAAAGCAATTGACATGAATTTAGCCCATCTACTTTAATATTTATTGAGAAATTGATTAAAAATCTGTCGAAGTTATTAATACCTACTTATCTAATTTCAAAGTTTTTTTCATACCTGCTTATTTTATATAATTTTAATTAAGTAAAAACTTCATTAAAATTATATAAAATAAGCCTTCCATTTTTATACATAATCATGGATATATTTTTACAATTATATTTCTAAATATATAAATTCGAGACATTTAGTGGCACTTTTCGTATTTTGGACGGTACAATTTATTATAACAATAAAGACTTACATACATATAGTTTATTTAAATGAAAAACGTTATTATAACTTCAAAATATTTTCTTACAATTAGATCCAATCTTGCTTCATCATTAAAACTAATCTTAGAGTAAGGATACTTCAATTGGTCCAATTTTAAACTGTCTTTTTAACAATATGCTATAGCTAAGATTGATTCAAACTACCTTAGCGTCAAATCAGCCCGTATTATAAACGAATTGTTAAGATGTAGCATTAAAACTAGAGGTGCGAGAATAATTTGAAATTACGAGTTATTCGATTCGAATCGATTATCGATATTCGATTCGAAACTCGAACCGAATATAATAAAAAAAATTGCAACTAATCCTAAAAATAATTGAATTCATGGATTTTTTTCAATTTATTTAAGTTCGATTCGATTCGAACGATATTTGCACACCCCTAATCAAAACTATTTAGTGCAAAATGAAAATAGTTTAAGTTACTATACAGTAACTTAATGCTACTTGGTAGGTAGAACATGTATAGTTCGAGCGGGGAAATACAACCGCCACAACTATTTCGAACGTTAAGCAGTTCTTGTGTGATGTGGAAGAATGTGATTGTCAGCATTTATATATGAGGTGAACATCTTAGACCTCAGGAGCAGTAACGCGTCTGTAATGGACTTGAGATAGAATCCTTGTTTCTTATAAAGTTTGGGGCCGTCCATTAATCACGTGAGGCTCAAAAAAATCAAGAAAAATCACAAGGGGGAGAGGGGGGGGGGGGAGCAGTAAGATGTCACATGTATTTATTGTTTCGATTTCCTAACCGAGTCAAAAATAACCTGCAACCTTTCTGTTTAGACTTTTTTGATTTGGTTCTTAATTTTCTAGAATAAAATTATATATAAGAGTTTAAGTTAAGAGTTTTCCAAAAAAAAAAACACGATTCTATGTAGGTACATAAAAATACACGCCATATTGTGTACCCTCACACACTTAGTTAATCTTAAACCTGGTGGCATGTATCACCATGGTGACATGTATCACCAACGGGGAGGGGAGGAGTTAAAAATGCTAAAAAAAACATCACGTGATTAATGGACGACCCCTTCATTACAGATGTCCATGGGCGGCAGTGACTACTTACCATCAGGTGGACTGCATGCTCGTTTGCTACTTCATTGTTACAAAAAAAAGCTACATATGACTAGTCAACACACTGACGACGGAATGTAAAAGTTTAGGGAAAATTGACGATGAAATGCGCCTTGGTAAGTTAAATAATTGTTCTTAATTGCCAAACGGCGCATTACTGGCAAATAGACATATGTGGTGTTAAGCTTACATATCGGCGTATAGCGAACTAGTCGTATCTTGAAAAATGTAATTTAATACGAGAATCAAAATATTATTAATAAACTCATGACTAAAATTGTATTTTCTATTGTTGTTTTTGTTTTGTGTATTATTATTAAATAAAACGGTCTAGTTGTATCTTATGTCGTAACATTTTGGAATTTGAAACTTAAAATATGACGAATCTATGAAACTATTCTATGACTACTATCATTGATTTTATGTGTATGTCTTACATTCGTATTTATTCGAGATACAACAAATTCGCCATCCTACATCGATAAACGATTTTTAAGTGGCTGCATTAAAACAAAACAGTCTAGTCAACAATGTGCGTAAGTCCTAAGATCATGTCAGTGTGACATCGATAGAGGCGACCTCGTTGGCCAAACCGCACATATTCTGGCCGACAGCGAGATTGATGTATCCGTCCAGGCCGAAATCGCTTCCCCACGAGTTCTTCGCTATGTAATATGGAACCTCACCTGTTATATCGTAGCCGACGAGTTCCACGGCATGGTTTAAGTCTACAGGAGCACCGCTGGGAAGCAACAATATTTTATTAGTATTAAAGGAGAAATAGCTGTTAATACACACGCTTTCGACACTCATAGCCCAACACCACGATTTTCTCCTGTGCCGTGAATGCCATGGACACACAAAGACGAATGCACAAAAACCCAGACCCAGAACAGAAATCTAAATGCATCATTCATATTTCTGTCTAGCCGGAAATCGGACCTGGGACCCACTGAGCGTCAGACCGGTATCATGACCGCTCTGCCACGCGGGTCGTCATGCAATAAGTAGTAAATGTGGCAGAATCCTTTCAGTTTCAACTCTAGAGGTGTAATTCTTGCGCTTAACTGCCTTATAACATTGTTAAGATCTGGTTTGATGGGTGTTGTAAGAGAAACACATTTATATGAGATATTCTAACTTGTCTTAATTAATCAGGAATCCTAATGCATTAGTAGACAACCTTAGATAATACTATTTCTAGCTAGTATTGGTTACAGATGTCACACACCATCAGGTAAACTTTTTTTTGTTCTCGAGGAGAACCCTTCAAAAGGTACCCGATACCGTGAGAGCGACGTAAAGGTTATGTGGGATTTTTATCGCACTAAAACCCCCCGGTGGCCGTCCTCGGCGCTGCGAAGAGAACTCCGAGATCTCCAGGGGAACCCAACCGGAGACCTCTGAGCACACTGTCCATCAGGTAGACTGCATTCTTGTTTATTAAGTACATACTATAGTAGGAATTACCCTATATTTTACTAAATATTGGATAGTAACTACTACACTAGTCTAGTGACTAACCTATATTTAGTACGTAGTTTAGTGTGTAGTATAGCAGTTCCCACCCTAAAGGAGTTGATTTAATAAAGGATATTTACCGCCTTATTGAATGCCTTTGTGTACTTATAGATGTGTATTTTTTTTTTCATATTAAAAATAAACATCGCTTTCTACACGCATAGCCCACATTAGGATTTTCTCCTGTGTCGTGGGTGCCATGCACACACACAAAGACGAATACACAAACACCCAAACCCAGAACAGGAATCTAAATTCACCATTCAAATGTCTATCCAGCCGGGGATTGAACCCGGAACCCACTGCGTGTCAGACCGGTATAGTGACCGCTCCGCCACACGGGATGTCCCTCATATTAAATTAACGTTATAAATAACATAGCGAGTTTCAGGAATTATTTCCAGAAAAAAGAATGTAGTAAATTCATTTGTTAACATTTTGTTTGTGTTTTTTTAATTAATATGGCTCTTATCAACGTCTCCTTTAGTACATTAAGTTACCGGCTTACCTGCAGTGGTACTGTATGACACCTCCGAGGTAGTTCTGCCAGGTGAGGGCGTTGACCGCTACCGTAACCGGCCCGTGAGTTGCCAACGCTTGTAGTATCTTTTCTTCAGCGCCCACAAAGCTGAAAATTAAATGTGTTATTACAAATCTAACGTTGATAGCAGACATTTACATTAGACTTTCACTGCATTAATATTTAGTATCTGTATTTGTGTCTACAGAATAGTGGAGAATTATGTATGTCGCTAACGAAAGACTTTACGACGAACTCCACATCAAAACAGTGAAATGAAAATGTCTTTATTTTAGGCCTACGAGGGCACTTACAAATTGTCCGTTACAATATTTTTTTCTTACACTTCCACCGGATCGCAAGAAAGTAACCAGTAAAAGAAGAAATATCTTAATTCGCCGTGTCGTTTACGTTTGTCTTACCACCTACTTTTTTTAACAGACTGAAGTAGCAAACGAGCATGCAGTCCACCTGATGGTAAGTGGATACTGCCACCCATGGACATCTGTAAGCAAATTTATTCAGAACAGGTGTTCTATATGAACTTGAGCACAGATGCGTTGCTAGTCGCAAGGACTAGGATGTTCACGTCAAAAATCAGCCAGTAACCACACCCTTCCACCGAAACGCAAGTACTGCTTCACGCTTCTAAAATTATGTGCGTATAAGAATTTTATTATCTATGTACTGCTTTAAGGTGAAGGAAAATATCGTGAGGAGACCTACACGCCTGAAAGATCTTAATATAAGGTTTCCAAAGGTGAGTGAAGTCTTCCAATTAGCATTTGGCCAGCACGGAGGACTATGACCTGAAACTCCCATTCACAAAAGAAGACTTGTACCCTGCAGTGGGACAATAATGGGTTGAGGATCATATAACTTCTTATACACCTGAGAGAGCTTAAAAAAAGTTCTCAAAGATGAGTGAAGTCTTTCATTTCCCACCTGGCCAGCGCAGTGGACTATGGCTTGCAACTCTTATTTACGAGAGAAGACCACCAGCAATGGGACAATAATGACAGTTGTTAGCAGAAACATGATATACTAACTCTTCACAAGTGAAGGTGCTAACACGAACACCTGTAGCGTTCCTCTTCAAACTGCAAGCACCGTTCATTAGTCTCAATGGGTAGTCCTTCTCCATCTCCAAGACAGTGTTGGTGAGCTTCATCCAGTCCAAAAGGAGACAGATGTCGCCACCAGCACAACCGCTGTTCCCGAGACCTGCACAGTCGATTGCCTCCTGGAATCATTTGAAATGGGCATCTAATTTTTTTTTATAAATATGAAGAAACAAACGAACAAGCAGCCCACCTGATGGTAAGAGGTTACTGCCGCCCATGGACATTTGTAAGCAACTTCATATAGAACAGGGGTTCTAAATGCATGCTTATATGCTATTCATACTTATTAATATAAAATAAATAAATCAAAAATAGCGACTCACTGTAGGATTCCGAAGAAAAACAAATTTTATATTTGATATAAGCTCTCTTGACCTAGAATTTTTCATAAACCCTTTCCGGCCTTATGAAATAAACGCTAATACTGTTAACCTTTGCCCATAATCCTTTTTGCCGACCCTCATTCTTAATGTAATTAAAAACCCTACGAAACGTCAAGCCGTAAAAACTTAGTCATAAAATAAACGTAGGAACTTGAATCTTTGGATTTATATGATACTTAGATCATTCTATAAAATTATAATATTTAATTTGTGTACTTCTACACTCTTGTCACTGGCACATGCGTAAACTCATATACTTCGATAGTATCTCTTCCTTAAGTATCTATACTTTAGCCTCTTCGCGACTCGTATGCGTGTGTCGAGTCACAGAGATAAAGCGAGTTACAGTAATTTTCCTGTCTTACGTTCCTGTCTTACGTTCACGCTGCACGCGCGTAACTCCTTCACGCGTGCTTACTATATTGCAACTATAGTGGCATGTATAATGCACAAGTACACTTGTGTCGTATAATTTCATACGCACAAGAACACTGGTAGCCAAAAGCCAGCACCGAGTTAATTCATACATGCGTGAGTGCGCGAGCCCGCGTGATCGGAAGAACGGCATAGGAGCCGTCCATTAATCACGTAATGTTTTTCATATAGGAATTTTAAAAACCTTATTACAGAAGCGTTGAAAACATATTATCTAAGTTTTCAAAATCAGGCATATATGTTTTAACGCTTGCTCGGCTGAGCCAAATACACTTGAACAGAATGTGGTAGAACGAGTATCTACAATTTGACTGGGGAGCTGCCACCGCCACACCTATTTCTAGTGTTCCTGCTTTTTGTTGAAAGAGTTTTGTAGCCGCTCACTCATTCTCATATTAGGCGACCATCTTAGTCCTTGGGAGTAAAAACGCTTTTAGACTTCACATAGAACCCCTGTTCTATATGAAGTATCTTACAGATGTCCATGGATGTCAGTAGCCACTCGCTATCAAATGGACTACATGCTCATTTGGAAAATGCAAAAATTAAAAAATGTTTCGTGCCCCAGTTTCAAAAGAACGAAAGTAAGCATTTTGACATTCTGCTCACTTTCAAATAATCTCAACTATTAAAGGATTTAAACATAGTTGAGTTTAGATTGCCTTAATTTTTCTAATCGCAATAAAATTTATTTCGAAACACAAATTATGAACCTCTCTTTATCTCATTAATTCTCACTAACGCAATATAATCTCACAGAATGAAGAGCAACATCTGATGGGAAAAGTTTGTAAACTTTTTCAATAAATTAGGCAAATCCTCAGCGTACTGTTGTCTGGTAAAAACTGAACATGCAAGTAAAATAAATGCACGAATTTATACAAGTTAAACAGTTTTGCACCTTTGGAGTTTTTTCCATTGATTATGCAATGTTCCTTAGTAACTATTGTACAGGATATGTATAAGTGTACAAATTTTTATCAGTGTATTACTTACTTTAATAATAAATTACTTACTGAGTCCAACGTTATAATAGTGTACCACACGTTCTTGAACGCATAAAAAGGTATTTATTAAAGTAATGTTAAAGTTTTATCTATTACATTTTACATAGAGTAGTATACCTACTGTATATATTTTATTTTGCTTGTCATTTCGAGGAGGTCAAAATAAAGAAAACATATATTACAATTTAAACAATTTAAATGTAAATTGAATGGTTTAATATCATTTATGATGTTTTGTAAACGATGCCGTTTGATAAAGAATAGTTAATTGAAAGGCTAATTAGTCTTGTTAGCGAAATATTTACAACAAAGCATTTCGTAAAACGACCAATACTTCTTAATGGTCTTCAACAGTAATTGTATCGAATTACAACTTCACTTTTACGTATGTTTTATTGGCTTTGTTCAGAAAATAGAGCAAAAATACGTATTGCTTGCTCTTTGTTCAATCTGGGGCAGTTAATCCGACTTTAATATAGCCTTTAGCGGTGTGGCGAAGTGTGGCTAATACAAAAACAAATACGCTCAAACGGTAAGTGCTAACATCGAGCCAATAATATATACGAGTAAACAAAGTTACATATAATGATAGACCTTGCTTTTTGGTTTGAAGGTTCCAGTAAGAGAGATACACTTACATCAGGTATTCTTATGCAGTCTTAAGGGGTATGTATGACCAATCATAGGTTGCCTCTGCTGTCCATGGATATCCGTTATTTACCCCAAATAAGTTCAGTATTACCTCAGGGTGACCACTGTAGTATCTCCGTCGGTAGCAATAAAACACTCGATTGATTTCACTCCGCTCCTACTAGCTTGGTGTCCGGACAGCGAGAGCCAGGCGAGCCGTTGCTCGCCGTATCCCATGTATCGCTAGTAAACGAATACCTTCATTTATTATAATACTAGCTGTGCCACGCGGTTTTACCTGCTACTACATAAGAAAGAACAAACAAACATTTATGTTACACAGCCTACAGCCTTCCTCAATAAATGTACTATTCAACACAAAAATATTTTTTCAATTCGAACCGGTAGTTCCAGAGATTGGCGCGTTCAATAGAACAAACTCTACTGTTTTATAATATTAGTATAGATTACTCAAACACTATACGCACTAAGTCGTTGCTAGTTGCTACCCCTGAGGATTTAGTTAGGACGCCCCGAATAAGCAAGACACGCCTCCCTTAAGGTAAGACAGAAAACTGAAACCCACTACTACTAATGAAGACTTAAGATGACTTCATTGCACGTTTCCTACTTATATACTAAAAACAATGTAAAAAAAAACCATCTTTAATTTGAATATCTATTGAATTTTTAAAAGAATCCTTATTTTAAAAGATATGGTTTACTTCATCAGGTTGCAAATAGAATGACCCTAAATAATTATAATTGAAAGTTGGACACAGATAAGGGAAATTAAGTTTTAATTATCGTTAATACGGCACATATAAAAATTGAGAAATGAGCTAGTCTCTACTAAAATGCAAGCTTATTTACTTCTTTAAATTTTTTGTAAATATAATATTTTATACGTAAAAAAATGTTATACTATTAAAAAAATATTTTATATTTTTTTATTTCTTATTCCTAGTTTTAGTTATTACATATGTATATTGCTATTGCCCGTATAAAATATATCCATTAGCTTATATTTCCGAACCTTTATTAGAAAAATGTCGCAGAATAACAGAACTCGATTGTCAAAAAATTGGCCAAAAATAACATCCGAGACTTTTTGTCCCCAGTGTAATATGATTCAACGGGTATTACCTTAGACACTGTTATCTCTCATCTCACGGTAGAGTTTTGAGTATATTGTTCATATGTATATCTCTTTCCTTGACGCCTAGGGTGCCTTATTATGCTTATTACCCTTCCGAAACTGGATGAAAATTGGATAATGGCATACTTTGAAATATATCCGTACATATAAATAAATTAAATAGAAGTCAAATGTAGGTACGTTTCTAGAAAAAAATGTTTACCGTCCGGGACTCTTGGCAGACGTGAAAAATAGACAGACAAAAACTTATTGTCTGTTTGTTCCGCCTAGTCACCGAAACGGCTTAACCGATTATGAGATTCATAAGGAGTAAATGATTCTTTATTGCAAACTACTTTTATAATTGAATAAAAGTATCAAGCAAAAAATCAAACCTACGCAATGTAATGAGTGTCGTCATCTACATTCTACGCTATTATCAGTTCATGTCAGTCCTCTCTTAAAATGTAATTTTGTTAAAATTGTCAAAAGTATTTTTTAGCGCAAAACAGTTCTTGCGTTGATGACATATCAACTAAAGTAATTAAATACGTAGCTGACACAATTGCCCCCATACTCAGCCACATAATAAATATTTGTATTGAGGAAGGAAATTTTCCTACAGCCCTGAAGACCTCCATCATTAAGCCACTCTTCAAAAAAGGTATAAAAGAAGATATAAGTTGTTATCGTCCAATAGCATTGATTTCAGTTTTCTCTAAAATAATAGAAAAAGTGATTTATAATAACCTATATGCATATTTTGAAAAATTCGATATTTTTGCAAAGGAACAAAAAGGTTTCCGGAAAAATAAATCTATTAATGTGGCAATATATGAATTTCTGCACAAGGTTTTCACAAAGGTAGATAAAAAAATACCAGTAACAGCACTTTTTATGGATATTTCCAAGGCCTTTGACTTTGTTAAACATGATCTGTTGATAAATAAATTATACAAATATGGCATAAGAGGCAAGACCTTAGATTTAATAAAATCTTTTTTAAGTAATAGGACTCAGATAACACACATTGGACGTATTTGTCCAAAAACTAAAACAGAACGTGTCTATTCATCCCGCCCGCGAAAATCAAAATTTGGAGTTCCACAGGGTAGTGTACTAGGTCCTTTATTATTTTTAATTTACATTAACGATTTCCCTAACTGTATACAATTTCCCATGACCCTGTTCGCAGACGACAGTACAGTAGTATTCACTTGCACAGATATTAACAATTATGAAACTGACATTAATCATAATCTTAAGGTAATTATTGAATGGCTGAAAACAAATAACTTAAAAATTAACCTCAAAAAAACGACATATATAAATTTTAAACAACGTAAGTGTTTACTGCAGCCACTTAACATTAATTACAATGGAGAGGTTGTGAAAGAAACAAAATCTACAAAATTCTTAGGCATCCACATAGATAACGATTTACGATGGAATACACATTCGGAACACGTATGTAAAACACTCAATAAATTTTCTTATGCCTTACATATGTTATCCAAGGTAGTGAACCAAAAAGCCCTTATAACCGCATATCACAGTTTTGTGTCTTCCAACCTACGCTACGGGATAATTTTTTGGGGTAACAGTTCAAAACGTGAAGAAATATTCAAAGCCCAAAAAAAGTGTATACGCGCCATTGCAAAAATACCTAGCACAGAGAGTTGTAAGCCAAAGTTTAAATATTATAAAATATTGACATTACCTGCACTATATATCTATGAAATAATTATATTTATTAAAAGTAATCCTGACATATTTTCCAACTACCTAAAAAGTTATCGACATAAAACTAAGCTGTCAGCTATAGCATGCAAAACAGCTTTACTTAATAATAGTGTATTTGGTATGGCACCTAAAATCTATAATAAGGTCCCGGAAGTGATACGAAACATTAAAAATATGACCGAATTTAAAACCGAATTAAAATCTTTCTTAACTGATAAATGTTATTACACAATTCCTGAATTTCTTACTGACACCGATATGACTTGTATGGTATCTAATAATAATTTTATGAATGTTTAAATCAATTTAATAATTTAATGGACACAATTAATACTTATGAATGTAAATAATGATACTTTTAATGATTTCTTTTATACCCAAAGGGTCGAATATGGCGCACTTTATGTAACTTTTGTAATACCTGTAAGACCTATATTCATATAGGTCTTACAGGTAAAGGCAAATAAAGAGATTTGATTTGATAATATTTTCAGAATGGTCTATTTCCTAGCTTTCATTTGATAGGTATCCATATTGTCGTAATAGTACAAAAAATGTCCCTTCCGCTCCTTATTCCTTTATCTACAGGCTCCATTTTAAAAATCATATAGCCTATGTAATTATGCAAACTGATACGATTCTAATGATGTATCATACCTCACAATCCGTCAAGTCGTTTAGGCTGTAGCGCGTGCCAAAGAAATTGACATATATACCAACAAACATACATACATACGCTCGAAAAACATTACCCTCCCACTGGCGCAGTCGGATAGAACTCAATGTTGCAAAAATGTCGATTAGTGCATTCTTTATTACGAAGGCAGTATTGTACACACATGCACACTATTGTATCGTATACGTACACTATGTATATGTATTATGTCGTATACATATGCATGTACATATACATGTATACAGTATACGACATCAATAAATGCATCCAAGAAGTTAATTAAGACGTGGAGTCACGATTTTAATTGGATGTGACTTATTGTACGAACAATTTGGAACAAACAATAAATGATCGGGAAACAAGTTTTATTAAAATAATGCAACTTTATATATGAAACTTGAAATTGTGAAATGCTGACATCATTTACATTTGAAAAATGGCGATATATTAATGCATACATATTAATGGTGGCAGAATCTTTCTTTGGTTAGACTGGGGAAATACCACCGCCACACTTATTTCTTAAGAACAATTTTGTATTATTTTGTACAATTTTGTAAAAAAAAACCTTATTCAAAGCAAATAAATTATTAATATTATTATTACGCTACTGCGCTATGTATGTATGTACGGCTTGGATTGTGACGTATGACATATCATTAGAATTGTGTTAGTTTGGAAAGTGACTCAGGCTATACAATAATATTTTTTTGAAATGGCTATTTTTTTGAAATCAAATGAAAGCTAGTATATAGACCCATGTAAATAAATATATATACAATATCATACATTTACTTGACTTATCATACGTTTTTTTGCCAGGTAGAACCATTGTAGTTCGACCGGGGAAGTACCACCGCCACACCTATTTCTAGCGTGAAGCAGTTCTTGCGTTTCG
>DWNE01001414.1:0-22168 GCA_018249875.1 Cecropterus toxeus | reverse complement strand
TGTTCTATTTGAAGTTGCTTACAGGTGTCCATGGGCGGCAGTGACCACTTACCATCAGGTGGACTGCATACTCGTTTACTACTTCAATCAGATAAAAAAAATATATATAGAACCCCAGTTCTATATGAAATTGCTTACAAATGTGTATGGGCGGCAGTAACAACTTACCATCAGGTAGGCTGTTTGCTCGTTTGCTACTTCATATTTATAAAAAAAAAACTTTCCAACAGAAATTTCCAAAGTAGCTACGCTATGGATGTGTATCAAATCCAAATATAGGATTGCTTGATTTCCACTTCTTATACTTAGCTCTGCTAGCTTTATATGTTTATACCCGACTGCCTCTGTATATATGTATATATGTATGTATGTGTGTATGTATGTATGTATGTTTGTACGTATGTCCATTTCTTTGGCATGCGCTACAGCCCAAACGGCTTGACGGATTGTCATGTATCACATATCATTAGAATCGTCTCAGTTTGGATAGTGACAAAGGATATATAATTATTAGAAATGGCACCTAAAAATATAGGTTTTTTTCTATTAGGACAATACAGGTATCAATTAAAAGCTAGTAAATATACCTATCTAAAATATATATGCTGTAATACTTTTACTTGGCAAAAGCTCATATAAGCGTTTTTTAAATTAAATATATATCATTAAGAACAAAAATTTCGTTTTAAGCAGTCGGGTTTTTCGTTTTAATGTTTTTAAGATGGATTTTAAGAGCATTGAAGATACAGATGTGTGCTAACACGAGAACCAGGATACATTCGCTCATATCAGTTACTCTGCTCTGCAACCGTCAGCATTGAATATATCTGATTCTTATAAGGCCACAAAGTATAAGTAAGTAAATAAAAGTTCTACGATTCTCTATATGTGAATTCGAATATAGAAAATTACGGGCACAAATTAGATTTTTTTTTTCAAAATTCTATTCCGCTATAAGAAAAATAAATACTCCAATTACTAGAAAAATGGTATTGTTACGTTTTCTCTGGAATTTGTTATAAGGGTAGAATAAACGAAACATTACTCCATAGTTATGTTATAGCTATTTCAAAGGATCTATGAGAAAAATTACTTTACTACGTGCTTCTAACACAAGAAGGGAATAACACAAAACATTCTTATAAATATATTTAGTAAGACTGTTTGAATCTATTGCAAACTGAGTATGATTATTGTTCAATTTAAATTACGTTCATAGGAAATAACGGAGTTAATAATCTACACGAATATATAAAAATGAGATGGTGTGTGTCTGCTTGTTACTCAATCCCGCAAGAACTACTAGTCCGATTTACATGAAATTATGCATGGATGTAGCTTGCTTACCTGGTCAGCTTATAGGACCCTTTTAAGATCGATATTTTACACTATTTATTGATGGCGACTATTTTCATGTACCGTAACGAAGCACGCTTCAGCTAGTTGATATAATAAGCCGTTAACACACGATAAGAAAGCGTCCCACTGTATTTATTGACGCATTTAATAGCTGTGTAAAACACGGCGGTGTTTACGTTTGCAGGTGTAGTAAGGAGACCTTAACATATAGTATTCTAACTTAGTATTTTTACGCGATTGAAGTGGCAAATGAGCATGTAGTCCATCTAATAGTAGTTCACCGCCCCTCATGGACATCTGTAAGCAATTTTATCTAGTAGTTATATCTATAGTCAACCACAGATGCTTTGCTACTCTCAAGAGCTATGATAATCGCCCCCATAGATAAAGTCGGCAAACTTCCAGCGTAACGAATTTGCACGCTAGAAATTGGTATATTAATGATATTGCTCCTTGTCGAACTACACTTTTTCTACCGTCTGACGTTATGAGTCTAAATGCATCAATCAAGAAAGAACCAATTCCTTCCAAGTATTAAAAAGCGTACAATTTTTGACACTCCCCTCGAAATCCTGAAGACTGTCTATGAGGAGTACAGTCACCAACGCCCAGCGGCTTGTAAGAGTTAAAAATATAATGTCATGTAATATTTCCGTCAATAGCTCTTTTAGAAAATTTCTCCTAAAATCCACAAGGTTTATCTGAACAAATCACACTAATCATAACACGTCACGCGTAAGTTCAGCGTCGCAAAAATGACCAAGTAGCTACTAGCGAATGTACGAAATTTTTTCCACTGCCACGAGTCCATTCATTCCATTGAACGTACGGTAAAAACTTCCCTTACAAATTACAACAAATACATTTCCGAGAAACCTTTCGCGTCAAAAGCAAAGCCCGTAATAGATTTAAGGGTCTGCCAGTCCCGACTTCCGATCCGATTTTTGTTGACGAAAATCTTAAAACGTGCTTATTCGTTTAAATCGATACACTCCACGTATTGAGTGTTTTATCACGTGAAACCATATGAAAATGTTTCATTACAATTCTATTGAATGAAGGCAGTTATTCCTTAACAGTCCTTAAATAGTGCTGTTTCCATAACTATATTGATATAATGAACCTCAGGTACAATTCCAAACTTATCTTATTTTAATAGCAAGTAACCAGGAGCAAGGTTGATCACTTACCATCAGACGATGGGGTACCAAATGAGGTAATTACGTTTGCTACTTCTACGATACATAAAACATGTTCCAATGTTAGAGAACAACGTTTGCGGCTTGTTATGATATTCTCTTTACATTTGACCTTCTACCACCACATGACAAATAATTACATCCATGCAGAAATGCCCTTAATATAATACATGACCTTCATACGTATCCATCACTCAAGCCTTTCTCAAAACCCATTACTCATTTGAATATATATTTAAAACACGTATATATGTTGCCACCCGTGAACTCGACAAGAGTGAAAAATGTTGGAAGAATCCTCGCATAACACAGGAATGTCATAAAAAGAGAATACACGTACTGAATGTCGCGAACATACAGCTTTGAAGAGCATCCAACTAGTTTAAAGTGATAGTACTTTCTGTGGCACGCTTGTTTCTGCCTTTTAGCCGACACAGAAATGCGTTCTTGGGGAAAATAGCAATTCATGGCTTTATGGATTGGCGAGTTTGTTGTACCTATTTCTTTCAGAAATATCAAAGCAAGCGACCATGTCTAGGCAAAAGGAGCACAGGTCACCCCCCGACCAGGTGGACCGATGACCTAAAGAAGATAGCGGGAAACCGTTGGATTCAGAAGGCACAGGACCGGTTGGAGTGGCGCCGTTTAGGGGAGGCCTATGTCCAGCAGTGGACCTCGAAAGGCTGATGGATGGATGGAATGACTTTGGGGCCACCTTGTAGAATGGTAGTAGTGGTAAGAAAACTAACTCGAGGATCACTTCATACGTCATTTGAATTGGCAATGCAAACGTCAGCGTTAAGCGTTTAACATAAATGTATATATCCGACCTTATAAGGATGTGAAATTTCGCATCGTAGTCGTCTTACAGATGAAATTGGCAACTAAAAAGTTTCACCAAAACGCTAGGAATAGGTGCGGCGGTGGTACCAACCCGGTTGAACAACACTGATTCTACCACCTGGAAAATGCTAGTAATTGAATGTTTTTATAACAGTGTGTTATAATCCAAGCGTACGAAGGTACGTATAGCTAGTCACATTTAAATGCTGGCTTACTATTCTTTCTGGCCGTGTGTGGTAAGGCGCGACAGGATCGTAAAAGCTATGGACGTACATTACAAACGCACGATAACTGCCAACATAACGTTTTGTGACGATGTGTGGCGACACATAAAATAAATATCGTGTAAGTATTACTGTTATTTTCATCTTCATGACCTAGAACTTCGATTTGATACGGTTCTTCCTTCTGAAGTAAATTTTATGACTTTTGTTTTAGATGCTAATATTTTAATGCAAGAGTAAGGATATTTGATTGATATATTGATCATATTGATCAATTTTATATATATAATCCCCTAAAGCGATATTTATATAAAATATTGTATGAAAGTTCGTTGTCTTCACAAATAAACTTGATAAATGTATTATAGCTTGCGAAAATCTTAAACTACAAGCAATAAGTAAAATTATTTGGATTTTTCACGGTATTATTTCCAAATGCTACTTTAATTATGATCTGACTCGTCCGTGCTTCGCGTGAGTGTAATTTACTTGCTAAAGAAAATGAAAGTTGCGCTTAATAATGCAATAATATGTATTTTTAATTTTTACAACATGATCAGTTATCCGAAGCATTATAACTTAGTCTTAGTCCTCAGGTGTAGCAACGCAACTGTAAATAACGTCAGCAGGGACCACCTACCATCAGTTGAAGTATTGCTACTGCCATAATTTAAGAAAATCTGCAATCCCACAAACTTAGCAGTATTCTTACAAAACAACAATAACAGACATGAATAAATCGGAATATAGTACAAATGTATACGTATTAAAGTACCTACTAGAAGTAGTAGTACTACAGAGTTTCGTAGAAACGTTCGAAATAATGTAATCAGTTCTGTAGCAATTAGCAAGGTTTGCAGAAAATACAATCGAGCCGGTACAATTGGATCACCTCTTTGAATGTGCTTTGAGCTCAATCAATTATACCGGAATCAGCGCCGCTTTGAACTTTACCATTAAAAGTCATTACGAAGCGCTATTGCATGTTCGTCGGTTCTAACTATTGAAGTAATGATTTTGCTCTTGATTTTTATTCTACTCGCATAAGTACCTATCCCAGGATCACCATTACTACATTTTTAAAGCAAAAATAGCTGTAAAGCTTCATACTACTGTTAATAGACAGAAACGAGTATACCGGCGGTGCTTTCGTAATTGACAACTCAAAGGAGAAGAACCAGCATGAAGCTCATGAGCTCACTTTCATGTAAGGCGAACGTCTTAGTCTTCGGCGATAGCAACGCATGTGAGATTGATACGAAATAGACTCCTGTTCTATCTATATGAAGCCTTGCAGGTGGACTGCGTATTCATTCGCTGCCTCATACAATAAAGATAAAGGATAAAAAAATAAAATAAAGATAAAAGAAAAGAAAACAAAACAAAACAGGAGTATACATTTTTAAATCCAGATTATAAAAAGAAAAATTCAACCATAATGGAAGAGATTGTCCGTAATATCTGTAATTACACGCATAGCTGTTAATTTTCATTAAAAATTCAATTCACAAACTCGTAACGGACCTTAATTGAATAATCAATATTCGGATAACGTTAGCCATGTGCTATTTTTTTTTGTACTGAAGCGCGTTCCAAAGAAATTGACATACATACAAACAAACATATATACTAACATGCATACACTCGAAAAACATTACCCTTCTTCTGACGCATTCGAGTAAAAATATTAAAACATTCTCAAAAGCAAAAAATGTATGACATTAGCGAAGGCGTGAGATTTCGCAAACAGGGGGATATAAAATGCCGCGTGCAATGTTTGCGTAGGGAAATAACGCGAATTACGTAGCTTATGTGGTTAGGGATAAGCTTAGTCGCGTTGTGGAAATCCATCTTAAGTGCTACCAGAGTAACGGGTGTATACTAATACAGTGTTGCTATGTACTTAATATTTTTTCCTCAAACTTATAAAAAAATCCTCATTTCAACTTAGAGGTCGTCCTGGCTAAATAATCAATAATCTAGCCCAAAAAAGCTTGATTTTCGTAATTTGACGCCGAAAATTTGCTATCACGGAACGATTAGCAGATATAAAACATCGTGTTGTATAAGTAATATGCATAAAACACAAGATTGCGTCAGAAACTAAATATAGCATTATGAAAAAATAAATAGGTATGACGATTTTTTGTATAATCTGATGACTTTTTATTGATAAAAAAATATTTTCATGAAATACAAACCAATTCCAAAATTCAAAATATACACTTATGATATATATTATACAGTCTATATGTAGTGGTGGGTACGGTGTGGCGAACCCATCGCCACGGCAAGCGTCGCCACACCAACAATCACGTTTACCTGTGTAACTGTAATTATAAATTTTAATTAAATTTTACCCTCTAAAAATTTCCCACATAAAGTTCCCCTATATTCGGGGTAATACCCCTAAGTAAGCAACACAGTGCCAAGTACTTTGCACTGTTCAATATTGGCGCTACTTAAAATAGAAGCAGCATTAGCTATAACATTGACGGTAAATTCGAAATCAAATTTGAAACTTTAGTAGGTATATCATAAAATATCACTATTTCACGAAACATAATGTTGCTTAGTTAAGTTATAATACTATTAAAATTATATATTCTTCTATAATAAATCGCAACCCTGTCACTTTAAGCCCAGTAATAAATGTTTCAAGCGTGAAAGTTTGTGAAAACAGAGCAATTTGGGTTACCGTCAATTTTTGTTCTCCCCGTATATTGCTCTAGGTACTGTGATGACATACCGTAAATTGCCTTATTTAAGGTGCACGTACACTGGTAACGTAACGATTGAGTTTGTTTTAAGAAAACTTTTAAGTATACGTATATAACCTTATCTTACGTCTTACCATCTTATTTTACGACGTGAAGCAATGAAGCAATTCTTGCGTTTTGTTGGAAAATAGTTGCTGGCTCACTATATATGAGGCGAACATCTACGTTATCGGAAGTGGCAACGCATCTGTAATTGACTTCTACATGAAGTTGCTTACAGATATCCATGGGCGGCAGTAATCACTTACCATCAGGTGAACAGCATGCTCGTTTTAACTTCAATCGTAAAAAAATCAAGTAGCACGAAATTGTCGTTTTTTAATTTGTTAGATGATGTAACACGTTATTACAAGTTTCAAGTTTCAACGGTTTCAGTTCGATTACTTTCGTTCTCAACGTGTTATTATTCTTTAACTTCTATAATCTTTCTCTAACTTCTAGAATCACAAAGTCTATCTTATCCGTTTATTCTCAACTAGTGACCGTGCACCCTTACATCGTACGTGCCCACATCTTACGAAGACGGCTACACATGGAGCCTCGAACAAACAGGTCATGATGAAAGACATAATAGCAGGGTTTAGATATTGCTTTGTTTTTTTAGTACTTCTTCCCGTACAAGAGTTTCAATTCATTTTTTTATAAATAAATCTACTGTAAGTTTTTGTAATAAATTGATGGAAAGTTTATTTTTATTATATTGTTTTTTACTTGTTTGTCTGATCCAAACAAACTTATTTAATTAACGCGGGAAAATGCATTTTTGTGGCCATGCTATTAATTCAGATTAGTTTTTTTTTTCTATAGATAGATTTTAAATTTATAAATGTTTTTATACTTGTCTTTGATTTAAAGTAATGTAGATTTAAAGATCGGCTATCCCTACTATGCCACTATTTTAGTGGCATAGTAGGGATTAATTAAGTGAATAGGATAGTTAAGTGAATTAATTTACCGTAATTTAATTCATATATAAAACATCAGAATAGTTTTTTTTTCACTGATATCCACTTGAAACTCAATTAACGCAAAATTTTAACATGATACAAATTTTAACAAAATGCTTAAACTAAGAAATTGCGAACATTGAGAAAATTCTTATCAAAGGAAAACAAGCTATTAATAATCGTCATTATATTGTGCTATCGATTTGGAAAACGGAAACGTTCTTCGACAATATATTGAAAAGCGGAGTTTGAGTTCGCGGACTTTTTTGTTTTTGATTTCATTCAAAGATAACAACGCATTTAAGAATTACACAAAAACATACTATCGTATAATACCTGGCTATATACACTTTGATATACTGTATTTATAACTGAATACGTGAAAATTTTCACATACCCTGTTTCCATCGCAGCGTGCTATTAAGCAACATGTAATTTTACTCAATAAACACTACAATAATGACTATCAAATCAAATGCAAAAAGTTATTTTTTGACTGATTATAGAGAATAGCAAGTTCAACAACTTTTCAGCTTCACAATACTGATAAAAACAATTCTCATACCACAAAAGTCTGTGACATACTATGGGCTTATACATCTAATTAAAAAAAATACAGGCAGACAACAAGAGCCTTAGAAAATGCCTTATTTCTAAGCATACAGAAATAAGGCATTTTCTTTCCGTACGAAACACAAAAGACAAAAACAAAACTATTGAATGCCTGCTTCGTATTGCCCATCAACCTTATAAAGTAGCTCTACAAAGTTGCACGGAGAGCTTTTCAAAGCGGACTATCGCGTCAAACGGACATTGCAAACATTTTATGTGGAATCATCGTTAAAATGTAGCGTGAAAATGCAACTTAGGTCTTATAAATAACTATTAACTTTGTGCCCTGTTTTTAGACGACTTTGTACTCGTGGACTACAATAAAAATATGACAATAATTCAGCTCTAGTTTCAATCCCTTAGAAGTTGAGCACCAGTAATTTAACGGGTGAGAAAACCAATGTAGCTCGGCCGTGGAGGAACCATATCAACACCTATCATATCCTAGCGTAAAACAGTTTTTGCGTTTTTGTGGAAAGGTGTGGTTGCCGGCTCACCTATATATGAGGCGATGATCTTAGTTCACGGGAATAGCAATCGCATAGGCTGTGCATAGCATGTGATCGACTTCAGATAGAACCCCTATTGTATTTGAACTTACAGATGTCTATGGGCGGCAGTAACCATGTACAATCTTCTGGGCTGCATTTATTTGCTACGTCAATCTGATAAAAAGTAATACTAAAATCTTTCTTACAAAATGAACTTTTAGTTTAAATTTCATTGCTCTAGCTTTGGTTGTTAGAGCTCTGCTGGGATTAGTCAGAAGTTAGTATCCTGACGCCTTTATATAATTGTACATTCATAGATAGCTTTGAATATGGTAGAACTCTTCAGTTCGACTCCGGAGGAATCACTGCGCCACCTGTTTCTGCCTATTAACAGCAATACTTAGACGTTATGTGCTTGTTTGAAAAGTAAGGTAGGGATAGATAACCGAGGCGTTCTAGTTTAGTCAGAAATAAATAGATAGAGCTACGTCATTACAACTAACCTTATCTGGGGCTAATAACAGATGAACTTGACCGACAGTGGCCACTTACACCACCAGATGGACAGCATGCTCGTTTGCTACTTTCATATTATAAACAAATATAAGTGGTGAAAATATGGTATTATATCCTGGCAAGCTTTTTCATATACTATGTATGTTTCGCATTTACTCGTATATTTATTCTATCATTACTCTCATTTTGAACTGGGCGTTCATATAGAAATCGTTTATTTCTTCACTGAAAGTCGTCAATCATATACGATGTGGAGCGTCTATCTTATACAAGACTATGAACTAGCGCAATGTTTATTAAAACTGTTAATGATATACCTGTAGAATGTATTTCCTGTAAAAATCAGAACTAAATTAGTAAGTAAGTTAGTAATTGGTAAATTTAAAAAAAAATTAAGCCAACCATTTTATTAATCCTGAACGCATCCGTATAAATACACGAATTGACGCCTAAAATTAAATAGCACGTGGCTAACGTTGCCCGAATATTAATTATTCAATTAAGGCCCGTTACGAGTTTATGAACAGAATTTTTAATGAAAATTAACAGCGTTGCGTGTAATTAGAGATATAACGGGCGATCTCTTTAATTTTGTGATCCTTACGTTTAATTATCTGGGTTTGGACCCAGATTGTCAAGCGTCTTTTGATCCTGTACCTTTAGTACGTTTATAACCTTTCCTTAAAACTTCAACGGTGAAGGTTTTGAGATAACGTAAAAAACTCGTACTAAGGGCATTGCAACTATTTGTTTTGTTTTTGGAGAGTACATATGTATTCTTCCGTCATTTTTAATAAAATCACGTGTTTCCTAGCTTTAATGATCTCCAGTAATTTTCTGGATTCGTGCACATGGAAGGTTCCGTGCAACTTTTGCAACGAAATTTAATGGCCTTAAAATCAGATAGATACATTTTATATCTGACTGCATCAGAAGAAGAAATCATACACTATGTATGTATTTTTTTATATGCGTAAGCAAGCAGCCCACCTAATGACCCATGGACATTTGTAAGCAACTTCATATAGAACAGGGGTTCTATATGAAGTCTATCACAGATGCGTTGCTACCCCCGAGGACCGAGATGGACGCCTCATATAAAAGTGAGCCGGCAACTACACCCTTCCACCAAAGCGCACGAACTGCTTCACGCCAGAAATAGGTGTGGCGGTTGTTCTTCCCCGGTTGAACTGCATTGGTTCTACCACCTGGCAAGACTATTCTGAAATATATGTTTATATACACTTTTACTTCACTATTGTGGCGAAACCTCATGTAAGGCGTAATTTAAATGTATCATTATGAACAAAAAAAAATGTTTTTATAAGTCGGATTTTTGGTTTTAACAGATACTAATTTTAAACACTCAACGTTAACGGTTGCAGAGCAGAGCGACTGATGATTGAAGCGAATATGTCGTGTCCTCGGGTTAGTTTAAACCTTAGGTTGCGTCGTTCTATGTAAAATACTTTGTTTAGCTACCAGAGCTAAGTCTAAAAGTTGGAATCAAGCAATCTTTTTGGTGGCTTTGATACACGTCTATAGGTTAGAAATTTTCTGGTGGAAAGGTATCCAACGGTTTCCAGCTGTCTTCTTCAGATCATCGTACTATGTTTAACAGTGCCTAAAAAACCAAGACTCATACTACAAAGGTCTGTGACATATTAGAGGCCGTAGACCGTATTATACCCACAAAAGCAATTAGAGGCTAATTTGAATCAGTTCACACGCCTACGTGATTACTTACATTTCACGAAGGCTCGTCGCTTGAACCTTACAAACAGAGTAATAAAATTTACATTTGGTTATATCAACGTTGGGAAAACTTACAAGGATAATTACAAAGCTCTTCTGTATTAATAATTCCATTAATTACTAGTGTAAACAAATTTAACAGTTTCTGTTATATTGTAATACCAAGTAGATGGCGCCATCTGTGTATTTTGTATTTACGAGAGGGTTAATGCTACTTGGCAATATCTGCAATAACGAGCAATGAAAATTAATTTTATTGTTCTGAATCTTAGTTCGACTGTACCAACTTTATTTTATTATTCTACTGTTATAAATTTATTTGAATGCTTTATATGGCAAAGATACACATGTTTTATATGTCTATATTTCATTGTGGTATAAATATGTTCTTTATTTTTATTTTTTGTATCGTTTGATTTTTTTTGTGAATAACCCACTAAAATCGTTTTATCGTATTTATGACAAATACTTCAAAAGTAATGAGAAAGCAAGTAACCATATATCACTCATCAAAACACTATTAGTGGCTACGCTGTTCGGTTACAATAATTGGTTGTCTGTAAAGTTGGTCGGTTTACAGTTGTAATTGAAAATTACAATTTTTCGATAAATAAACTTTTATTTACAGTTGTTATTATTTTTCCGCGCTCTCGTTTAAACGTTCATGCTCAAGCGGAACGTGACACTTCTTCGTGCGTACAGCCGGTGTTCATCTAAATATATATAACTCAAAGGTGATTGACTGACATAGTAATCTATGAACGCACAGCCCAAACCACTGGACGGATCGGGCTGAAATTTGGCATGCAGGTAGGATGTTATGACGTAGTCATCCGCTAAAACAGGATTTTGATCAATTATACCTCCAAGGGGATAAAATAGGGGATAAAAGTTTGTATGAAACTTAGTCAATTTCAATACCTCTTAACGCGAGCGAAGCCGCGGGCAAAAGCTAGTCGATTTATAACACGTTATCACGTCAAAATTAATTTTAAACCCATCAAAGTTTTCTTTACGAAAATTCTTCGTCACTCGTAAGATATCGCCAGGTCCATATATTATTTGATGAATGTGCTCTGTTATCATTTATTTCTGATCAGTTGGAAAATATATAAAAATCCAGGAATAATATGATATTCAATTAATAAATGAAATTGTAAAAATGAAAAGAATCTGGTATATGTCATGTCGTTAATATAACAATAACATCACAAATGGATATTTCTATAAAAGACTTCTTATTTTTTCGCATGACTTGAATTTTCTGCCTCAATCAACTATTTTCCATTCTTAATAAAGGTATTTTTATTTACTGGTCGAACTGTAAGAATATCAATTCGTATTTCACAATAAACGCCGTTAACTGTAAACATTTTTATTGTGGCCGTTAAAATATTCTGTTAAAATATTATTCGTTTTATAATTACAACAATGTCCCAACTGTGTAAATTTCGACTTTCTCGGATCTGTTGTTAAATTTAAGAGTAGTTAGGATTTCTTATAATTGATCGAAGTTGAATTGGATATTAACAATTTAATAATTGAATAACTGTATTATACTACTGTGTATAATACTATGCTTTTAGACCTACTATATCCAAATTATTATCATTTATCAAATAATTATAATATTACTCTCAAAAAATTATCTTCGTATTCTATATATTTCTGTTTTTTGTAAAAGTTCATTCAATAAAAATAACAATAAAGGAATGAAAATAATAATAAAGGAATGAAATAAATCTACTACTGATTTTTTGCAATTACACATGCATTTTAAATATAATATATGAAAATTTAAGGGGAATGATTTATTAACCAATCGAAATATGAATTTTAAAATTCTCGGTATTAAATCCTTTGGTGCAATGGAGATCGAGCAACGTTCTCGTATCGTTCACTTTTACGCCGCTATAAACTATTTCCCAACTCCAGGAAATATCAAATGCTCGTCGTAAAATTTTTATACAGAATACGTCTGACATGCGTTGGTATAAAATAAAATGGTACTGTATGATGGTATTGTTACAAGTTTGAAACTTGCTTTTAGTACGGTAATTGGCATGATTGGCTTAGTTATGACATTTTGAATGCACTTCCACGACTTGGGTATTTAAATGACTTAAAAGTTACTTGTTAATTTAGTTTATTATCTTTAAAATTAAGTGTAAAATAAAACTGAGATGCAAAATCAGTACGCAACGATTATGGATAGAGGAACAAGGAGTAAATATCCACTAACTGAACAGGGCGAATAGCCACGGGTACAACTAAAACAATTATTAGTTATTTTTTATTTCATTCACAAAACCACATCAAAAAATACTGTTTAAAATAAAGTTATAGACAAGAGTAAAGTAAACATGAACTAGTCTTACACTATTGCACACATTTATAATACATGATCGGCAATAAAGTTGCTTACGAAATGCGTAACAAATTATTTCTCCTGAACATTTTTACAGTTTTCTGTTGCGGATTCGTTGACTGTTGTGCCGACTCTTCTGAACTAGGTAATATACAAAGACGACGTGTCATACCTCTACACCAATTGTACACAAAAAGCAGCAGCAAAAACGATTTGAATTACCGACGTACTAGAGATATACAAGAGCGTCAAATTTACACAAAATATAAGGTAAATAAAATGTACAGCATTGTGTCAAATATATGCAAATATTCTAAAATTATTTATTTATTTTTTCTATAAGATCGCAGATGTAAACGAGCATGTTGTTTGTCTGACGGTGAATGGTCACAGCCACCATGCCTGTAGGCTAAACATTTTAACATAGAATTAAACTAAGACCAAAAATATTACTATAAAACGCTTTCACCACTTATAGCCCCACACTACAATTTTAGTCCTCTATCGAGGATAAAGGTATCCTCACACACACAAAGACAAATACACAAACAACCAGTCCTATAACAGAATCTAAGCTTAATCATTCTGATGTCTAACCGGGGTTCGAATGCGGAACCCACTGCCTGTTGACCGGAATGGTGACTGCTCCGCTATCAGATTAATCCACTTTTATTAATTTCATACTACAGGCCTCAGGTGAAAATTTAAGATATAGAAAGTCGTATCAAAAAAATAAACCAAGATGGCTAACGATTGAAAATAATGAAGACAACGGAGTAAGAGTACAAAATTATTAAAATAAAATTATTATAAAATAACGAGCACTTTAATCATATAATGTACATATGTATCTATTAGTACACCCACCATTACAAATTATTGTAGCAAGTTAAACCAAAAATAGTCTATAAAAAACGGTGTAATCATAAATATAATGTCAGAAATATGCTATGAAAATAACTTTAAATGGGCCACAGAAAAAACCAAGACTCAGCTTGAATAAGTTTTAACTTATTTTATCTCCATCGCTTAATTAAATTAGAAGACTCGCGAACTGAAAGATTTTGAAACCTTAACTTTATCCGCAAGCGCGAAGTTACTTAATTATTTATCAGGGGAGCTGTAAAGTTCGACTGTAGAGATAAATGTCTAGGTAGTCGGGCTCGAGGAAATATCTACAATATGATTATTAAGTTTCTTTTTCATAAGTCTAGAATTAGCAAACCAGCATGCTAAAATAGTTACTGCCGCGTATAGACCTTTAAGCAACTTCGTATAAAACATTATATCTGAAGTCACAGTTGTGTCGCTACTCCCGAGAACTGAGGTGGTCACCTTATATATAAGTGACCCCTAACCACACCCTTCCAACGAAACGCAAGACCTGCTTTACCTTAGAAATACGTATGGCGGTAGTACCTCTTTCGAACTACACTGGTTCCACCCCCTTTAATTTAGTATGTAAGTCGTATTGTTATCCCTGAAATCTAAGGTATAAAAGTCTCTATAAAACAAGGCGCTTAAAACTTCTATTATATGGCAACAAATAAGAGTGGTCATGACACTTTCGCAATTGGATCACAGTGAGTTCTATCGGGTTACCCGATAGAACTCACTGATGAACAATAATGATGATTATGGTCTAAATTTACAATAAATAGTTAAGAGCTACTATTATTTTTAATTGGACTTTGTTGCGTAATACTCATATGTATGTACATACCGTGGGTCCTGATCATTGAATAATGTTCCACATGTTTAAAAAAATCAGAAAAAATGTCTATTAAATTGCTCTACGCCGTATTAAAAAAAATAATCTTTCTACACTCATAGCCCCACACTAGGATGTTCTCCTGTGTCGTGGGTACCACGGACACACAAAGACGAATACACAAACACCCAGGCCCAGAAAAGAGTCTAAACTCATCATTCAGATGTATGTCTGGCCGGGGATCGAACCCGGAACCCCACTGCTTGTCAATGTTGATCGCTCGACCACGCAGTCGTGTAATAAAATAAAATGAAAGTTATTCCTTAAAATTGACTCGAATACTCGCATTTAAATCTACACGGTAAAGACTTTTGTAAAAATACTTCTCAATAAGTCTAAGCTCTTATCAGATCTTTTATCAGTTAAACTAGTGAATCAGAAATGAATTCATGACGCGCAATATATTTTGATAGAAAACTAGTAACGCAAGTTATATAAAGCCAGAAACTTATTGACATTCAGATGTATCCAGAGATACTGTTAATCCTTGAAGACGCTGCTAACGATGTTCGGGATCTCTCGATAATTCAAAATTGAAACCATTTCTTAATTAGATAACTTCGGTTATCATCCCTAATGTTTGCAAACTTGTGTCCGCTACCCGAGTTTGTGAAAGTCGATGACTTTGAATAGCTTGCGTTTTGACGTCGTACGTAAATTGATTATGTAAGATGTCTATATTACCACCGATTAGAGGTTTTGTTCTTATATGTTAATGTGAAATATTTTTCAATTATAATATTTTATTCATAAATAAATAAAAAACTAATTGCTACTTTAACAGAAGATGAAATTTTTTGGAAAATTATTGGTAGATATTTTATTAATATGTTCTCCAAAGATTACAATTAGTGAAGTGTAATGAGTGAAGTGAGTGGTGTAATGAGTAAGTAAGTGAGTGTGTAAATTGCGTAAGGGATCGTAAGTGAATTGTATGAAGTATTACATTATAAGTACTTAATATACTTGATATTTCTCAAGCAGGGCTCTGAATTAGTCAACATTAACAGGGCTTAATGTGCCTTGGTTTTTGGATGCCTGAATACCTGCGGTACCTTTAAATCTGGGTCTATTTTCTTCGTCACCTTGTGTTTTCCTTGTAAAAAGACATCCTCGTCTCTTTTTATCATTATTAAAGTTATAGCTTTTTAATTTCATTTCATATCAACGAAATCAACGAAAGTATTCATCCTTGAGACAGAAGTTCCAATCATAAAAACAGAAAATTATATTATATTTCTATCTCAAGTTTCAATTGAACTCTTCCTTTAATTTATCACAACGAATTTTCGAATACGTTACATTAGACAAATTGTCGTAGACCGCTCCCCCTGATAAATTGTTATCTCAGTTTTTCCTAAGCTTTTTACCACAGAATTATCATTAAATAGACATGCTCTGCTGCTAAGTATAGTTTCAGAAATTGAATAAGAAATACTCTATACGCTATTTGATAAATAAAAAAATTTGTAAAGCTAAAAAATAGAACTGCTAAAATTCATAAATATTGGGTAGATAACAAGCGAGTGGTAATGAAGTCGTCAAAAAAATCATAAATATCGTGCTAAAATCCTTAACAGAAATTCGCAAATCTATCAATCAATACCCTCCCCTTTTCTTGAAGTTGTTCAAAAAGACTTCGCCTCCATTGTATGTTTGTTTTAATTATCCATGCCATTTCTATTTCAATTCTGTTCCGTGTTTTCAACAAACGCTCTAATGAAAAAATGCCAACACAGCTCAAACAAACTTTTTCATAGTTAATGAGGCGACAGAATAATCTGTTTGTTTTGTTTAATTATTTATTTTATTGTTTTTCATTTGAAACTTGTGATATCAAACGAACGAAGAACTTAACATAATTATGAACTTTGCTTACAGGTAACTAAGTTCGTTCAATAGTTCATCATTTTATAGTGACAACGGTATAACAGAAACAATCAAGCCAATCAATTTATACATTCACTCCTATTTTGATAAACCCTTATCCAACTTATCTTGAATTAAGTAAGAGATATTAGACGAAAAGAAAGTCCTACTTAACCGAATGACATCGTTCGATTAGTAGAGTATTTGTTCAATGAACAGTTGCCAAAATATCGAGATCCGAAATTATTTGGATCCATTAACCAGAAACGTTAATTTAAAGGAGGTATTAAACAACAATTTATATAATTTGAATCGTTGTGCTATTCTGGAAAATACTAACACAAATTTAAGATTGCCCTAAGACTATTATTGCTTTATAAGATGATTGTAGTAATCCTACAAGCCATTATGTCATCATAGTTCCAGAATCAGAATAGGACTGTCGTAAGAAAGATTAAAAGGGACTTCCGGGGTTGCGGGCAGCAAGAGTGGGGGTTCGAATCGTCCAGTACGGCGAACCCGGAAACAACGGCCATACGTGTGGTCGTATACCGTCGTAAAAAAAGATGGTGCGGTAGGCCCAGCCGCTCACCTGGGTGGAACCCGATAGGGTAACGCGCTCAGAGAACTCCGGTTGCGTTCCTTTGGAATCTCTGGAATTGGAATCCCGGAGATCTCTTCGGATCGCCGAAGACGGCTACCGATTAAGGAATGAAATCAAGAAGATGGACTGCAAAATCTTCCTGTTTTCCATCAACAGCTATATCAGTCACCAACAGCGCCAAGACTATTGGCAAATCATTCAATATACGATGCCTATGTGCCACGGTGGACCATAAAAGACTGATGGATGAATGACATATTTTCTCTAAACCCGAATGTTGTAGTACCACTGTCAACTTTTAAAGAATATAGACATGATATTTTATCGCGAATTCACGTTTCGAAATTATGAAAAGATGTTACAGAATTCTTGCTTCCTTACCTTGGATAAGATTCGTTTATTTTTGAAATTGAAATCGCGGTACAAATGAAAATTCTTGTGATAAAATTTTGGGTCCTTTAAATAAATACTTCAGTCAAGTGATTTTACGGTTCATAGAAGGGTTTGGACGCCGGCTTTCTGAAGCGACAATTTTAGATAGGTGTGACAACGCATCCGTTGGCTATAGTTATATATGGAGTTGGTGCTGATATGAATGTGCGATAAAAACTTACCAACTGACGGACTGCATGCTCGTTTCGTTTTTTTATCAGACTGAAGTAGCAAATGAGCATACAGTTCACATGTTAAGCGGTCACTGCTGCCCATGGACATAAGCAACTTTATATAGTATAGGTTAATGGACCAAACATATTTCTTATGTTATGTAATATATCAAAAATTTATTTCATATGGGTTGCCTATCGAATTTCAGTCCAGGATATTTTCACTTATTAAAAAAAAAATGGTCTATTTACCAGCTCGGTGAAGGTCGTTTTCTATAAGGATCTTAGACTAATACAGAACAGATATTACATCTAAAGTCGATCACAGTTGCTACTCCCCAGGGCTAGGATGTTCGCCTCAAATAAAAGTAAGCCGGCAACCACACTCTTCCACCGAAACATAAGAACTGCTTGACACTAGAAATAGCTGCGTCGGTGGTACCTCGGCATACCAGCCCCGAGACTGCCACCCAGGGGCCGTGCGCATGGGTAAGCTGATACCTGCGAAACTTTTCACACCTTACAGGCATCGACCTCACACACCCAGCGGCGGATCCGTTCCTTGGCTCCGCCACAAACCACCAAACGGCCGCAGAGGACAGGGAGGACGGCAATGATATACCGCATCTCCTCTTCCTCTGCGGCCCCACCGCCCAACGCATCCGACGGTGCGCCTCCATTCGATTGCGGGAGACAAGGTGCACGGCAACGACACACTGATACACCTCTCCTCCTGCGACCCCTTCTGGCTGCAGGCCTTGGATGCATCTAGAGCGGGCTCTCGGCCAAGTCCACTCGGAGCGTCCCCTCCTGGAATCCCTCTTCGCTTCACCGTGGTTGATCAAGCCACGGATACTAAGCCCTCACCACGACAAGTTGGAGATCCCCTTGAGGGTTTTTTTTTTATAAATGAAACAACAGGGCCTGCTGGTTTTTATCTTCCAGCATCTTTTGTACTATTTAATTTTTATTTTCAATCTATGTCACAATGATACAGTTTTAGAGGATGGGTAATGTTAGTATAATTATGTTTTTTTGTTTATAAGTGTGTTAGTTCTTAAATTATTATATCTTAACTACTAATTTATTGCTGTTTACAATCATAGCTTATGTTATTATCCTAACTGCAGTTCCCATCTGTTATTTGTGATCTTTTACTTATTTTTATATACTTAAGTAGGTATACATGTGTTTTCACTGTTTGTTATAATTGTTATTATTAATTTCCTATTTTAACATTTGTTACATTGTGGACTTTATAATAATTTTATTAGGTTCATATAAGGATAGTACATTATTTGTAATTGTTCCTATACATAGATTCATTAAATTATAATTATATCATGCATTATGATTGTAGTAAATTCAATTACAATACGGATATATTACGATTTGCTAATACAATATTGATTGTTTTTTTTTTTATTATTATTATTAGCTGATATTATTATACCTATTATTTATAATATAATCTATTGTTATCATTTATATAATATATAATATTAATCATTTCTGTTTAACATTCCACCCATTTAATAATTGTACTGTTATTTCCTTTGTTTGCAGTTTCTATGCAAACCTGGCAAGCCTGGCAAACTCCAGAAAGTGCAGTCTGCGCTCGTCGTCTTCCATGATTCCGGCATAAGCAGCTTCTGTGATGGGTTCCCCAAGGATCCCTTCTAGGGCCGCTCTTTTAGCGCCAAAACGTGGGCAGTGATTTAATAAATGTGGAACGTTCTCCACGGTGAGCCCATCACAGATGCAGGCCGGGCTGTCTTTTAATTTAAATCTATACAGGTACTCGCCGACCCCACCATATCCTGTGAATAGTTGGGTTAGAATATTATTAATATTCACCCGACTGAGGATTTGGTAGGATCGGCGAATATCCGGGAAGAAAATTTTGGTGAGTTTTCCTGTTTCAGACTTATTATATCTTTTTTGCCACAGTTCGAGAGTTCTCTGCCTAATCAGGCGCTTCACATGGGAGACCGGGACGCCGTCGTATACCGGGGCCTGTTTTTTTAGTTTAGCAGCTCTTTTCGCCCCTTGATTGTTAATAGTTAGTTAGTGGTTGACCTAAAATGAGAAATCAAAATTTATTCCACTACAAAAACGCAGATCGCAGCATGCATCTTAGGCTAAGATTCTTAGCGTACATTCAGTTGTTTCGTTTATAAACTAATCATTTCTACGCCTTTTTAAAGTTGAAAAATTCTACAAAACTTTATATTAAAGTTCCTGAACTAGGAGCACCTTTACGAAGCCAGAGCCAATAACTTTTATATTGCATTAGGTAGATTTTATTCAACGTCTTATTTTAGATACGAACTAATGGATAATTGGAAGAATAAGGCTGGCGCCGGTTGTAAAAACGGGTTGTTATTTTGAACTACTTTTCTTGAAATGCATTTTTGTAACGACTTTCAGAAGTGCAGATTTTACTGTTGCAAACAATGGAATATTCTTTCTTTTTTATCGTTACACTTGCGGCAAAGTTTTCGGTCAACAAGAAAATATTTTTAGAGAAGAAGGAGGTCTAATGTATATCCCTACTTGATATCTCACCATGTCATTGGGCATTTTCGTACACTCATACACATACGAATATTTAACAAAGCTGAGAAACATACCGCTCAGGCTATATTCCATACTAGGTTATTCCCGTGATTATACCCGCTTCGGTCTATCACGTCTATGACTATAAGTAGTAACTTATCTGTTAGTTTAAGTCATAAAATATTGGTGTGGCAAATTTTAGCAAAATCCGACCAGTAACTTTTACGTGAAAGAGATAAACATCCTTACAAACTTTCGCATTATTAATGTGTTCAATATGAGATGCGTTTCTGTGGTGAGGAAGCGGGTTACTCTCTGAGTCATGATTGTTTTGTATAATATTCTGTGTAGTTTATAAGAGATCTTATGGGCGGTTCAAAAACATCCGCATTTACTTACCGTAACTTCCTCCTCCAAATTTTATTTCAGTATCGTGCTTATTTATCTTTCAAACACCCAGTTGTGGGGAGATCTGTGCTCTATAGCAGGATATAAGCAGAGTTACACCATATAAGTGATAGACACTATTTAATACTTTGAATAACTATTCAACGACAAGATTCCGAGGTTCGAATCCCAGGCACGCGCAACTTATTTTTGTATTTTTTAATGATGTGCGTTCATTGCTTTACGGCAAAGGAAGTTTCCTTGAGTCTTGAGTTATCGTAAGGAAACTTACACACCTAAAAGCTCTTTAAATAAGAACTTAAAAGTGTGTAAGGTCTATCAATTCGCACTAAGCCCGCCCGGTAAACTTTCGCCTGAAAATACATAGCTCTTTCTGAGAAAACGATCCGTGACTAGCAGTGGGATAATAATGGGTGGACGATGACTTTTAAGTCAAGAATCAACTTTACAAAATTCCATACAACTTGTAAATCTCATTGGCGCGCGCTGCTCAAAGTTTTGGTTAGAATCATCAAATCTTCCGTTTCATTATGCAAATGCTTTCATTAATTTTCCAGAGTTTTAATGTTAAAAGATTCGCTTGTGGACGCCGATAGATTATGCAAATTGGGAAAATCGACACCATTTTTAAATTAGCCAGCGTTTCTAGTAAATTACATTACATTGTGTTTTTGCATGCGAAGTTTTTTTTGCAAGAATATTATTATATTGTAAGATTTTTACTTTCATTTTATCTAGTTAATTTACAAATTGCGTTGCATTTTATGAAAAGAATGTAATTACATGTTTATAATTATGTACATTATATATAAGGCAAAAGTTGAAAAAAAATATAAATAAAGATGTTTTGCGCCATAAAAGTCATGCAAAAAATATACAGTCAAATATAAAAAAATATATCATGAATCAATCAAATCAAAATGTTTCTGGGCACACTCATACTATGATATACATTCTTCGCATATTTTTTTGCGAATTGAGGACATTTTCTTATCACGCGGGTTTGTGTTCGCATACAGATCGGGTAAGCACTTATCACTTGCATCATGTTATCTCATGGATATTATAAATAATATATTTTCTAGTCGTTGCACTTAGTGACTAAATAACTGTGAGTGAAACACGCACGGGCATATACCCGCGTGACAGGAAAAAAGTCCGTATTAGAATTTCATCCATTAACTTAGTTATTTGACGACCCGCGTGGCCGAGCGGTTACCATACCGATCTACCGCGCAGTGGGTCCCGGGTTCGATCC